>JASANG010000579.1:52500-71337 GCA_030248215.1 Enoplolaimus lenunculus
CTTTCGGTGGTTACTTTAGCTGTCGTACTTATTGTTGTACTTTGAATATAATTTTTGTAAAGTTCGTAGTACTGTTTTGCAATGTTTTTCTCAGTTTTCACGTTATCGAGTGTAGCCGATGAGATTGACAGAACGATAATGCCAAGTATACCGAACGCCACTACTGACGCCATTAGTATTAAAATTGATTTCATTGCGTTTACAGTTAAAATATTAAATTGTAAACTTAAAAGATTAGAAATATATGCCAACTCTAAAAATATCAACAGGATAGCGAATTCTGGTTTACATTCGAATAGGTCCATGCATACACAATTTGGCCGGGTGTTATCTTGAAACCAAGTTTGGTTCAAATCGATACTAGAATTTATTTATAGGTTTCAGATGAAATAGAAAATATTCATACGAGAATGTTTACAAAATATATCATTGCACTCACAATTGTGTGTACTTTGTTAAGAAAGAAATTGTGTATACATTTCCTACTCAGAATCAACGTTTTTTCGATGATCGTAGGTTACAGCGATGTATTCTTAGTTATCACATACCGAACCGAGGTATTAACAAAACGGTTAGCAAATATGGCCCATGTAGTGAACAGGGCCGGAACAGTAGTATAAGCGTATTCCTAAGCCTAAACCTAAGCCTAAGCCTAAGCGCATGAATGAGTCTATTACTAAACCTAAGCCTAAGCAATAAAATTAGTCTAAAGCTTAAACTGACTCTATTATAGCCCCTTCAGAAAACGATTCGGCCCTAATTCTATACATGGGCCGAAAATATTAACAGTAATAAAGACTTTCATAGAAATGCTGACTATCGAATAGTTCATTAATTTTATCTTTCAATGCTTTTACGGATACTATTTCAAAGACGGAACCGCATTAAACCGTTCACGACTATCGTTGCAACTGTCATAGTTCAAAATTTAATTTAATTTAAAAACGTTAATTTGTATCAAATTGGTAAAAATATAAACAACAATTAATCAATCATAGCAAAAACATCATTGCGACCGAATCTGAAACTGTTTTTTGTTATTAATTGTAACTTCAACGTCATTACTGCATAGCTGCAACTAAAAGTCTCTTGGCTCTCTAATCAATTATGAACCACATTCGGGCTGGATACAACACGCGTTTCAGGTTTATGGGCCCGTCGAAGTGTTTCTCCTAATCTCAACAGTTTAACATCTAAATTTGTTTTACGTTCAAATATTACAGCACGCGAGAATGGGTTGCCAAACGTAACAGATTTAGAGACATCTTTATCTTTCGGTAGCTCTGTTGCCTTTATATGCATTCGCTTAGCGATAATTGACATTTATGTACTCTAATTTGGGTTTAGGGACTCTATCCGCTTATGGACTCTTATTAGCGATACGAACTTCCTATTGATTGGTGCTCAAAATGGAAATATCCTGTTACTAATACTCCACCCTTGTTTGGCTCATTTCAGTAGTCGACAAGATATCGGCTTTCGTTCAAGGGCCTAAGTATAACATCTGCTTAGTTTTTTTGTTGATCAGTCAGTTTCTTCATTGTTTCATCATACTATTGAACAAATATACTAAAAGCAAATGACTTGATTTGCTTGAGAAAAACATGACGTAACACAACAAATTAGACAACAAGACTTAGACAGCATTTCTCAAATATGTACCTCGTTACAGTGTTTTTTAAATCTTCCAGGCCCATAGCAGAGTTATTTTATAAACCCAATGCGCCGGCCGGACGGCCATAATTTTAAGCCAACGCCTAATTGCAAAAATACGTATCAAAAACAACAATAATTTTCAGCAAACTATGCACGTTATCTAAAAGCGCAAACGAAGCGACATATTATTTAGCCCACACTTTAAGCCAATACCTGCTATAAATTTTTATCTTTATGCGAATTTTTTTTCGCAATAACTGCAACGCAAGCCAATCTTGCGTATGCGCTATAATCGGTAAATATCACGGTGTAAACGGATTGTAAAAATAACGGCGGACGGAAACGGAAACGGATAGTGACCAAAGTAACGGAAACGGAAAACTGATATTGGAGTGTAAAGTTTCAAAAATGTACCATTTTTGCTAACAACACAATTCAGGAGTGCAAATATTCATCAGCGCGTTTCTAAAATTATAAAGAAAAAATGGCAGATGCATTGAAATTTTTAAGATTTTGGAAGAATTTCGTAATTTTTATTTCATTTCGACGAAGATATATACGTGATTTTTGTAACTAATATTCAGCGTCAAAGGTAATTATATATATTTATGCACAGTATAGTGATCATTTCAACCTAAATTGAAATTTCAACCTTTTAGTCATAAATGTTTTTTGGAATAAAACTTAATTCGAATTTGGCCTGAATTACGCCTTGAGCTACGACATTTCACATTTCATGCATGCAAAATCAGCTGAGCACTCCAGCCAATTAAAACTCCGGTAATCGTTAGTTGCTGCATATTCAGGTATACTTGGTACACATTCGACGCAAATTACACTGCGGTTACATCATGGAATCAGTCCAAATTAATATTTTAAAGAGCCATTCCGTGTTCACGGGCGGACTCAAGTGGAGAATCTTCGGGCACCTATACGCCACCCTTCGGATTAACCAAAACGTTCTGTCAAATATAAAATAAAAAACGTTTCTAGTCAAACAGCATAGTTCGAAGTATCGCTCTGCTCTTTCTTTGCTTCCTAACCTCTAAACGCCGTTAAAATTTTGTCTGGATCAGCCCCTATCCCCTATTAATGTTCTTATAATGACAGCGAAACAGCACTGTGCCCTCCTTGCGGATATTAATAAACAAACACCTTTTTTCAAGTACCGTTTTGACAAGCGGTAACAAAAAGAAATTGAGAAAATCAAAACATGTCAGCTGGTATAAATTTGAGACATTTTATAAATCGTATATGGAATTAGCAACGGACGTTTTGGGTTACGAAGTACTAGTAGTGATTTGAAGCAATGGGAAATTGAAACAGTTTTGTTAAACAAGATTGGTGCATTACAATCCGTAGGTAAATTTAGTTTATGCACAGTTTTCCGCTTTTTCGTGCGACAGCAGTAGTGCCGGAGAGCAGTATTTGCTAATTGTTGTTATTTGTGGTTTGGTTAGCACAGATCGCTTAGGCTCCCGTCCTAGTTAAGGTCTTTCCAAGGTTGGGGGGTGGTGCAGGGAGCGGCAGCCTCCATCCTGCTAAACTGGGACTTAGAATGTTTAACTACATATCTTGAACAGCAGGTTACGATATTTTCCCGAAACAAAACTGTCCCATTTTACCTGTTTTACGAGCGAAAAATTGCAGGTTTCCAACTTGCCCGAAAAAGTATGTCCTATTTTTCCTGTTTTTCAGCGAAATTTGCAGCTATCCCATCTTTTCATTTGCCTGAAACAGGCCCGCCTCATTTTCCCGTTTTTCAAGCAAAAATTTGCATATGTCCCGTTTTGCCCATCTACCCGAAATCAGTCGGTTCCATTTTTCCGTTCTCCCATTGGAAACTTGCGTCTGTCCCGTTTTCCCGTTTTCTCAGCGAGAAATAGTCGCGCTTTCGCGTGTCCCAGTTTGCCCGAAATATGCCTGTCCCCTTTTCCTGTTTTCCAAGCGAAAATTTTACAGCTGTCCCGTTTTCCCAATTGCCCGAAGTTAGCCTGTCTCATTTATCATGTTTTCCCAGCGAAACTTGGTGCCTGGGACCAACATCATATGCATCGTTCGTTGGGCGGTTCGTTGTGTTTTTCACAAAGATACACCGTTTCTCAACTGTTTATATCCATTTTACCAGTTTCACTCCGTTATAAAAAATTTAAATTTTTCAGCAGTTCGTTCGGATGCTCGCGGAAATTAATCGTACCAATGCAGATTTTTTAGTTTCCAAAAACTGTCTCGTTTTAGAGCAGCAAAACCAAGCAGAATTGTTGTTCCTTGTTTAAATTTTTAGTTTTTCGTTTTTAGGCACTACGGTTTTTACAAATTTGACACCGAAATTTCATATATTAACGATTGTAATTAAAATTTTTGAGACGGCCTGAAGGCCACCTTTTTCAAAAGCCGACAAATTTTCAAAACATCGATTTCACAATTGATTTTTGTTGAATGTTTGGTCGGAAAGCAAGTTTTAGTGTTTTTCTACTTAGCGATCTTGAATGAAAATTTATTGCCAAATCCGAGTGAAATTTAAACTGAACCTTAAGGTCTCACAGTTTGACTGAAAATGTTCCCGGCGTTTTTCATGCAAGAATTCCCTTGGATTGTGCAATTTGTATTTTTGACTTCCGTATGTTATGTTGGCAACTTCTTTTGCATGCGTATTGTGTACTGTAACATGTACACAAATCCAGGTATATTTAGTGTGAAGTACACAGATACATTGATGCAAACTTAACCCATGAAAGTTTTAACCCTTTCTCACATGAATATTTTCTATTTTCCGTTAGACCTGCTTTTATGCTAGGATTCGAACTCCAGTGATTGGAGTGGGAGGCGTATACCATCACCACTCAGCTATAGGAGCTTGACGCTCGAGCCCGAGGGGGCTCTCACGTTTTGTGGTGATTTAGTACTATGTATACGTGTTGCAATTGTTAAACACGGTGCGATATATACTATTTAACGTATATACACTGCGCTGAGTTGCCTACAGGCAACTCAATGTGAGAAGGGGTTAAACCTGAAAATATACGCAGTAATCTAGGAACCGCTGTGAAGCAGTTGGTAAAAAGCTTACAGTTAATATGTAAAACGATTTATTTTGGTGTTCGATACGTCTGACATTCTCGTTCAAGCATTTAACGAGACACAATCCGGTTACTGCGTTTATATCAAAATTAACCGGTCCATACATAGTATTTAGCAAATATTGGGTCCGTTTCTCGTCTTCATGATCCTTTTAGCAGCTGCTTGTTTTAACTAATTTTCGAAAACATTCCGTCTGTATATAAAAGGGAAAAAGGGCGGAGTGTTGCTGGATAAAATAAATTTTTAACCATCACTGCAGTCAATAGTAAAATATTTTTTTGGGATTTTCAAATCATACCATAAAACATGTCTCAGTCTTTTTATTCTTGCTCGTTCCGCACGCAACATTTTGTCATGCCGTATGGGGTACTCTACACCAAGACAAATCATTTTTAGCTGCAACACGGCGGCATATTTAAGAACGGGATTCGCCAACTGACAAGACGAGATAAATTAATTTTTTGCCTTAAATTTTAACCCATTCTATAGACATAAAGTTTCAGAATCAACCGCATCATCTAGCGCACGACGTATATCATAAAAAAACTACGCCGTATACCAAGGCACAACCGGAAGTTTGCCTCTGGCTCCAGCACAAAATCGACCTCCGGCTCCGGCACCGGTAGAATTTCTATCAGACGTGCCGACAATTTCGTTATCGATATTTTGCATAGTTTTACAACATTTATTTGTTTGTCGCGTTTCGTTTTAGCTTTTGGTACAATTCTGATGTTAAAATTGCTGAGATTTTGTAAAAAAATAAGCGTAAAGCCAAAACACTTACATTTGCTAAAATTAGCAAATTAAACATTATTTTAACTTCCTAATTTTACCTCACTTTCGGCTTTATACCTCTGCGTACGGCAAATTTTGTTGACTTCCGGTTCCATCCCCGGTAAGTTGTGATTCGCGATTAGGAGTTTTTAGACTAAATTTGTTTCGCATTTACCGATGACGTATATTTATATACGTCACCGCGGTGCTGTTCCGATAAATATTGCAAACACATCACGACTTCTTTTAGGGTAGGTACGAATAATATTTTGATTGCGCAGGAAATGCGTTTATACAAATTGCGTTGTGCTTCTTGCTCACTTCGAGGCCAAAGTTTCTTTTGCTAATCTAGCTTAGACTCTCTGACGTAGGAAATAATTCCACGTTTAATTCGCAGTAATAAATAATTTGAGTTGTAGGATGGACTACTCATATCTCGTCACCTAGGTAATCATGTTCTAGAAAACGGGCGCATGAATGGCACGTGATTTGAAGGTATATAAACCGCTTGCAATTCGCATTCTTCAGCAAGATGCTTTGAGCAGCCTTAAAAGAACTTAAGTTCTGCAAGGTGCTTAGTAGCAGTCTTGGGGAATCGAAGAGACGGCTTTGACATGGCCTCGAGTGTTCTCTATATTGTTATACGGTCTGCGCTGTTGTTTCATAATAAACGATTTTTGTGTTTGAGACTATACACAGTAAATTCCAGTGAGTTGATTTTAACTCAAAATGAGTTGAATCACTCAGTCTGAGCTAGGACTATCAGAACTCAGAACTTTGAGTTGATTAAATTCATTCTGAGTCAATGACTCAACTCACTCAGTGTCAACTCAATTCAGCGTGAGAATCAACTCAATTCACGGTGAGTTAATGTTTACTGATATTAATTCAGAAATAACCCAACTCGCTCGCTGAATTGATTAATCAACTCATTGAAATTTACAGTGTACTTGATTATGCCACGTACACCGTTCACAATATAAGCGGTAATAGGCTCACAGTAAGGGTTTGTCCTCATCTTGTATACACAATCTGGTTCGTAGTCGACTGACTTACACTGCCATATTAATGTCGATTTCTGTGTTATTGTTACCGTTACATGTTGCATATGATACATCAGTCTCTTACTAGTTTCTGACAATTGTTTAACAAAAAAACAAATAATGCTAACTGTTTAAGACTAAATTATACCTATTTCGTAGTCTAATACTCAGCCCAGGTATATGTAAATCAGGTCGTTTATTCATAATTAGCATGTCTATTTTTCATTGTTACTAACTATCAGGATGTAAACGGATAGTAAAAATAACGGAAACGGATAATGATCAGAATAAAAGAAAATGGAAAACGGATATTCAAGTACAAAAGTTTCAATAATATTTTATTTTTCTGCCAACACAGTTGAGGCGTGCATAATGTTCACCGGTTTCTCAAAAACTCGATAGAAAAAAATAGCCGATGCGTCGAAATTTTGTAAAGATGTTTAAATGAATTTCATAACTTTTATTTCGTTTCAAACAACTGGAACACGTTATTTATAACTTATTTTCAACATAAAAATCACAGAAATTCCGTTATTGCTATAACGGAAACGGAAACGGACACCTATTTTTACCGGAAACGCAAACAGATATCCAGTTTCACCGTGATCGCTGTAGTATTTTTGTAAAAATATAGACTGGCTGTTATGAATTAAAGGTCCCATGTATAGAACAGGGCCGGATCGTTTTCCGGAGGGGCTATAAAATAGGGTCAGTTTAAGCTTTGGACTAATTTTTCTGTTTAGGCTTAGGCTTAGGCTTAGGAATACGCTCAATTTTTAGCATAGTGCACCACAAGATTTAACCAAACTAAACTACTAAAGATTTTCAACAAAATGTCAATACTTCTTCAATATACTCTGACTAAATTCTAATAAGTCTAACACAATGATCCATTCATTAGATATGGTTTCAAAATAAGTTAAGCATAAGCCTAAGCTTGATCCTATTAAGCATTTGTTTAAAGTATGCTTCTTTAACTTAAATAAATTACGGACGAATGTATAGAACAGGGCCGGATCGTTTTCCCGGAGGCGCTATAATAGAGTCAAGCTTTAGGCTAATATTTTTGCTTAGGCTTATGCTTAGGCTTAAGATTAGGAATATGCTTATACTACTGTTGCGGCCCTGTTGTATACATGAGCCAAATTACGGATGACAGGTTTGCTCTATCAGCTTAACACTAATTGTGTAGTGATGATGTGGACACAGACCAACAAAAGTGAACATGCTACAGTGACTAAAATCAGCGTTGTTCAGCTACATAAGCCAAACTGCCATTTGTTAAGAATAGCAGATTTGCCTTTGACCTGCGACATATACATGTACAGATCGGACCAGACACCATTCCGGGACGGTCTGATCCACATCACTACTGAACAGAACCATATCATGTCTGCAAAACGTATTGAATCTTCACTTTTCCATTCTACTGCCTCCTTATTCTGTAGTTGCGACTCAATGAATTAATTTCAGCGAAATTTAAAGGTGGCGCTGTCTTTTTGGTCGTAGCAGTGGTTGTAGTAGTAGTAGTAGTAGTAGTAGCAGTAGTGGTTGTAGTAGTAGTAGTAGTAGTAGTAGTAGTAGTATTAGTAGTAGTAGTAGTAGCAGTAGTAGTTGAAGTAGTATCGGCATTAATTGTTGTCGTTGTCGTTGTTGTTGTTGTTGTTGTTGTTGTTGCTCCATTTATCAACGCATCTAACTCGTTAAAGTAGTTCTTCATTTGGTTTTTTTCAGATTTTACTTTGTCAAGCGTTGCTGACGTTACTGATAGTATAATAATTCCCATTAGTGCAAAGCCTACGATTGCACCAAGTGCTGCAATTTTAGTGTCCATGGTGACAAAAATAAGGAATTCTTATAAAGCAGTCAAATATGTATATGGTATACTGTTTACTATTTAATTAGCGCTGTTGTAAAAATTCTGTATATATGTCTTCAAATATAAAAGTTAAACACAGCAAAAAGTTTCTAAAAATGGCCCATGTTAGCTTTAAGGGGCGTCCAGGTTTCTGGCGAGTCTGTAACAGAGTAGGATTATATTCTAGATTACAGTTTTTTGCTTAGGCTTAGGCTTAGGCTTTAGGAAGTCATTTTTGCAACGCTTAGGCTTAGGCTTAGGCTTAGGAATACGCTTAAATCTACTGTAGCATGTCTTCAAATATAAGTTAAAAACAGCAGTTTCAAAAAAATTATGTCCGGTATACTTTGTGCATTATTAAAGTGTGCGGAATTCCTAAATATCCTTAGCAGCAGGTATCATTCGTCATCAACGACAAGTCGTCAATGAAGCGGCTCATGTATACACTGTAAATTTCAGTGAGTTGATTTTAACTCAGAATGAGTTGAATCACTCAGTCTGAGCTAGGACTATCAGAACTCAGAACATTGAGTTCATTCAATTCATTCCGAGTTAATTAATCAACGCGCCCAGAGTCAACTCAACTCAGAGTGAGAATCAACTCAATTCAGAGGGAGTTAATGTTTACTGATTTTAATTCAGAAATAAGAAACCTCGCTATCTGAAATGATTAATCAACTCATTGACAGTGTAGCTGAGATGTGAACGGTTTTGTGCAGGAATTAAGCTAAAAGCTTTAGACTATTTTTTTTGCTTTTGGTTTGAGTCTTGGTTTAAACTAGGCTCAGGAATATGCTTATCCTTACACTGAGACTTAGGCTTAAGGTATTATGCTTTAAAATTGGCCAATGAAACGAATCTTGAAAAATCTACTGAACTGAAATGTTTTTCAGTCGTAGTGCAAAAAAATGAAATCAATCACAAAAAGCTATTGCAGGAATGTTCGTAAAAAATAATGATTGCAAATTAATATAGCAGCAGCGGATGACATACACTGCAAAAAATGGTGAGTCAAATTGACTCTCTCCGAATTGTCTCTACCTGACTACACAAACTGAGCCAAATTCGACTCCAATAGAATCAAATTTGACTCGCTAAATCGCACATTTGACTCTGGCGGAGTCGAATTTTGACTCAGTTTGTGTAGTCCCGTAGAGCCTATTTCGGAGGGAGTCAATTTGACTCACCATTTTTTACAGTGTATAATTTTTGCAGTCGGCTGATGTTTTCAGCATCCGAACCTATTTTAGCGCCTTCTCACAGTGAGCAGAGCTTGAATGTACGCATTTAGGTTTGCAGCTTTGCGACTCGTTCAATTGTAAAAGCTCAAAAACTTTAAAAGTCGTCGCAGTATTGACTTTAGCGTAGGTTTAGGTGGTTATAAAACAACGTGGCCGTTTACTTAAATTTGCTATGTGCTGGTACTCATCAATACCGTTTTAGTGTTTGTTTGCCAAATGTGCTACTACATTAATACCAAATTGCTAACTGCACTGTAAGACATATGTTGGAACGTGTTACTGGAACCGAAATGCAAAGCTACAAATTGAAGCAAGTGTAGTCAAAATATTTAAATAAAATATCTGTAAAGATTAGTAAAATATGTTGCGTTTACGCTTATTTTTTGTGTGAAACCTCAGAAAGCATCGTCTGGAAATGGATTCAAAAATTTAAACCAAACTCACTAAAATGAGTTCAGTTTTGTGAAAAAAATAGAGTATTTCATATTAAGTTGTTAATATTTTTACGAAATCATTGGAAAAATTCTAACCTGAAATTGCTTAAACTTCGGCAGGAAATTTACCGAAACCGAAGCTGCAGGACAATTTTCGGCGAAGGTATAAAAATACGGACGACGTTTGATGAAAAGTAGTTTGGCTTATAGACCTTGACGCGGTGAGTTCAGTGGTACCGTACTTAATGCAGCAGGGCATTTGGTTTATGGTCGTTTAAATGCTAACATTTTACAATATGAAACGCGTACAGCCGCGTACCGAATTTGTACAACGAATACATTTGGTCAAGCTGATATTTTGCGAATATGTGAATGATAGATACTTGTTCTTCAGTTGTGCAAGTAATTGCACTATGTTTTCAAAAGCCATAATAACTTCTAAACCGTTGGTCATGCAGCCGTCGTAAATGTAGTACTGTTGAATTCCGCTTGTCGAGATCTACACAATAAACCACTTTTCATTGAATTCTTAGGGGGTCCACAATCTATATTTTCACCCGATTTTTGTTACAGTGCCGGTGGCAGACCGGCGGTTTCAAAACTATATTATTTGATAATAAAACAATAAGTAAAATAGGGTTATTCATTAGCCAATAGGTTATATTGTATTGATTGTAAAAAAACGACCCATGTAAAGATCAGGGGTGGAACGTTTTTCTTTGGAACTAGAATAGAGTAAGCTTAAAACTTTAGACTAACTTTTTTGATTGGCTTAGGCTTAGGAATATGCTCATTCTTACGCTTAGGCTTAGGAATATGCTCATTCTTACGCTTAGGCTTAGGCTTAGGAATATGCTCATTCTTACGCTTAGGCTTAGGCTTAGGAATATGCTCATTCTTACGCTTAGGCTTAGGCTTAGGCTTAGGCGTAGGCATAGGAATACGCTTATAATACTGTTTCGCCCCTGTTGTTTATATTAGCCAAAAAACTTGCGCAAAACTATGCTAAGAAGATGTGACGCTAACGTTGTTTACACTACATACCTGGTTTGATAAAGATAAAAATGAATTTTATAACGATATTTAAACAACCTATAACACTGATATAATTGTTAACGCTATCAAATATAGTTTTTTGGGGCGTATTTGATAAGTTTTCCGTCAATAGCTTTTCGGCTCCAAACAGTTGTTCTTATACCTATCCTATAATTGAAAAGATGCCGTCCTTAATACGTTCAAGGTTTATGTAATTATTGGCGTTACTGGCAAAAAAAACTGGGCTGGTAAAGAAACAATGATTAGTGTTTACCAAAATGTAAATTCGCTATCTGTTTTGGTTTCCGTTATTTTAGTATTCGGATACAGTCTGGTGTATGGCGATTGAAATTAACGTTATACATACTTTTTCGACGAAATATATATTTTGCTACGGAACAGGGTGTAACCGGATATTTATTTCGGTATTTGTTTTCTGTAAAAGTTGGTACCCGTTCCGGTGTCGCGTAAAAATGAACCTTCCAGAAAAAATGCTCCCCTGGAAGAAATTTTATCAGGGTCACATTTGTATACTACTGCTGCATAAAAAAATGACCACCATTAAAAGCGACCGCCCGGTCTTTTTTACACAGCCAATACAAATATAAATGTTGACTCCCAGGAAAAATTGTCCAACCCCCCGTTTTAATCCAGCCAGAAATGGCAGCAGGAATAACTAGGAGCTGCTTATATACCGAATAAATATGCCAAAATTAAAAGAAAAACTTCAGTTTAGCTTGACATTTATCGGAATAATGACTTCGTATTTTTAAATTATCTCAGAATTAATCCAGTGAAAAATTTGAACCGAATACGCACTGTCAAATACTAAATTTATTTCCTTTGCAAGAAACAAAATCTACTTATTTGCATAATATGCCAAGTCGCGTCGCAAGATTACATACTGGGCGTGATTTTAAATTCTGATCGCTTTTGATTTAGTTAGACGCCAAGTTTAACTGAGTATGATCCATCCTGCTTAGTGTTCATTCAAAATTCGGAAGATTCAAAGATGCCGTAGCCTTCCCCATGAGAGAGAAAAAGCACAAAATTGATTCAAAAATTTTGGTTGTTGCAGAAAAAGTTTTGTGCTGCATTTGAGTCGTGAAATTAAGTAACATATTCCTAAATTTAATAAGGTTCCTCAGCGTAAATATACACAAATCTAAAACAAAGCTCAGTCTAAGTCCAAGCAAAAAATAGTCTGAAATTTAATCCTTGTCTTTTCGGCCTAGTGAAAAATCGAGCAATAGCGGATCCATAGGTTGGTGAGCGGGCATATCAATTTTACCTCCTGCGAAAAATTTTTGGTGAAAAATTGCGTTTCAAAACATTTATGAGCCTGCCATCCGTCAGAAATTAATGGATCCGCCAGTAAAAGCAGGACATCACTAAAAGTAAACATGGACCAGCGTTATATGGTTCTTTCTTCTTCGAACGCAAACCGACTCATGTATGCATAGTTCGAGGGAAGGGTGATATTCGATAGAATATCTTGCAGTGGTTTGAATTTAGACGACGGCAAACCAAATCAACTCAATCTCAGGCGGCCAACGCAAGTATGTAGTCAGGAGCAATCATCTGAAGTGAATACCCAGCACTGATGAAGCAGTTGTATAAATAACTATTTATAGTATTGTATGTTTTAAGCTCTCATAGCATTCAGCTCGTGGGTCAGGGTAAGAGAATACAAAAATTGAGGTTAGGAAACCCATAAAAACGCAAAATGAGTTTCGAATTTCCGAAATAGAAAATTTAAATTCGGATATCTTGATTATATCGGGATAAATATTCGGCAAGAATTGCCAAATATCCGGATATGAAAAAAAATCCGATGCCCATCGCTAATCCGAAAATGTTTTTGTGCTTGGCACAAATTTTAGCAACACATGTTAAGACGATTTTAGAAAATTGAGTTAGAATAATACACTTAAATTCCTAAAAATTTCCAATGAAAAAATTTTTCAATACCGAAATATAACGGGAACATTCAGGTGAAAAAATACCGGATTTATTACCGCAACCCGATAGTTTAAAATTCCGGATTTCCCTACCGGAAACGGAATTGCGGTTGCAACCAATAGTTTACACTATGATGCTGAGTTTGTGCAGTCTGCTAAACGTTGTCAACGTAGAATTATTGGCTTCTAACCATTTCTTTTGATACGTCTGGCTGAAATTGTACCACAACCGGTCGATTTCATACCGGAGCAGGAGCCGCATTTCAGATTGTACTCTGACTCTCACTATTTAGTAGTAAAAGCTGGCATGTGACGAGGCAAATGCTGAGTTTCGCCTACAAGTTAATCACAAAGCAACATATTAAAAAAGACACTTCTAGCACTACCGTGATGCCATACGGAGCGCCAAAGTTATTAGAGAGCGCACAAACAACAGTATAGTTTCATATTGAACCTATGATACCGAAACAGTGTGCGAAAACTTACTCTACCGCTCGATCCAATAACAAATGAATTTATTTAAAAATAGTTTAACATATATAACGCACCATGGCAAATAAATAGATGACAGAGCATCATTCCATCAAAACTATACAGTGCTGGTATTCCAGCACCAATCATCAAAACAACAGAAAGCATCCGTTTTTCACTATTCTTGACAGACAGATTCCATAAATATTAACGATTATCTCACTGCAAAGTTTCTAGTCTAAACCACAACTTCGATAACTAAGGCAAGAAAACCATCAATTCATAAATTTCACATTTTCAACACCTAACCAACCACTAAACCTATTAATGAAACTGTCTCAACGCGTTATATTATACTAGAAACGGCATCTACACTAACATTGCCTTAATACAAGAGTGATCTGGAATCGCAATTCTGAACATCCGGTTACTTTGATGGTTGACACAAAATATAAACAAATAAATGGATTATTTAAAAATTTCGCTGCGTAGCAGTAATGCTACATAGCCAAATGTTTAAAGACGGGGCCAATGTAAAGAACAAGGGCGAAACACTATTATAAGCATATTCCTAAGCCTAAGCGTAAAAATGAGTTTATTCCTAAACCTAAAGCATAAGTCAAGCAAAAAAATTAGTAGGTTTAGGAACATACTCATTCTTACGCTTAGGCTAAGGCTTATGCTTATAATACTGTTCCATTCCTGTTCTTTACATTGGCCTAAAGACGAAACTACCGGAATTATCGTGTTTGTTTTGAAACGCCACTAAGACAAAACATAAATAACTCACGTGTATCACATTTGCACCACCTGCTTACTGTATAGTTTACTTTTACATATACGTAATTATGAGTTCACTGGGTTAGTACTCAAAATGTATCAGCGCAAAAACAATTAAAAACAATTCTGGCAGCTTTGATCAGAATTAAGCACGTAGGTACGCGACTGGCTAAATGCGACATACATGCGCTAATAAAGGCTGTCCGGTGAGTAAGTAAACCAAATTTTAGCATTTTTCAAAGCTCAAAACACAATTTTTAACTGTTTCAAACTACAGGGAGTGCCCGATTGGAGATTCCTTTCGACAAAGATAACTACCACCTGAACCGTCGGAAGATGTGCTGTACGAACAACCGGCCAATGTCATCCGATTCCTACGTGCATGCTCCAGAATCAAACCCATGGGCGCAGTCTATGGCCAGTAGGCTGACGACTCCAAGAAACCGAAGAAAAAGAAGACAGTAAAATATTATTGCACCGTGTTCAATCATAAAACCTGTACCAGTCATACTGAAACGACTACATTCTTTGACCAAAGTTCTGTTCAATCTACTCCACTTGGAAGGTGGTCTTGCGGTATCTATATATAACCAAACTCCCATGGACAAAAATATACAATGAGCCTTGTTTGTAATAATAGTGACAATTTACATAGGTCATACTGAAACTTTACATGCCGCTAAAATCTCCACGGTCCGTAGCGCGTGTGGACAAAACCGATTGCTATGACTATAAACGAGAACCACACACTTTTTTGGTTGTATGCCAAAACTTTGCAACAATAGCAAGTTCAGGTCAAATCTGACTTTTTACGAGAGATCCCAATAGAAGACACGATCAATATATGCGGGATCACCGTCGCCAGTTTGTTACTTAGTTCATCCATAATGTTATTGTTCTTAGTTCGTTCGAAAACCTCTATCTTAACCAAAAATCCCACTATTTTTCAAAGCATGTCTACGCCTCAATTACAATCCATTGTGATCCAGACTGCGCACAGTGTCAGTAGAGTAAATGGGTAAAATTTTCGAAGGGTATTTCTTAACGAAGGGTTTAACCCCTGCGCCTGCAAACCCGATAATGCCCTTATTCAATACTCAGTCATAACTCATGCACTATAGTAAACTCGATAGTATAGCGTTTTCGATCGCCAAAGCGAGTACGAATTGTCAAATTTCAACAAATACACACCTCGGCCTGGATATGGATGTGATCCAGCGACAACTTCTTCGTGACAATCACGTCGATAAATGGGTACAATTTCGTCCGTTTGTGGCTTACTCGGAGGGTTCCCGGTTGAGCTTTCGGGGCCATTCGACGCTGCATGCACCGTTTTACTCGGGGTTCCAGGTCCACTTTCAAGTCCAGCTGGCGAGCCATCGTTCTGCCGATGATCGTCGGATGTCGAGCGGTAACGATCTTGCCTTTTGGAGTCAATTGCGGTTTGTGATAATTTCGAGGACGATATGTCACAACCAGCAGTTGGGCCCTGATCACTTGGATTACTGGCACCACAGTGAGCGTCATCACTGTGACCGATACGAATCTGTTCTTCAATGTCGTGATCTATAGAACAAAACGCAGTTTTCGGAAACAATGTAAGACACAACCGTTTCGCTATGCTTAACAGCTGCGTTAATCAGTTTATTCGAAATTTCGCTTTAATTATGTTTCTGTTTAGTAATTTATTTAAAACACTATGATTGGAAACTATCACTTTACAAGTTGTAAAATTTCACCACGCACTTACGACTTTTAGCGAACTCTGGACAATCAGACCCCGCAAAGTTCTTTGGCACAACGTTAACCAAAGTCATGTAACTTGTTTCATACTGCCTAAAAAATTTCCTTAGCGGTAAGGGATTATAATTGAACCTACGAAAAACCTGGACTCAACTGCAACAGCAAGTATCATACCCAAGCTTAGATTCCTACGAATGATCAACCTAAGAGTGTCGCTAACTTTTTAAACATTTTATCGTCCGTCTACCGTCATCCGTCATCGTATGGCATTATGCGCGAACCATTCGCGTACAACACCGTGCGGTGACGGACGGCGCCGTATGACACATATGGTGCCACACTTACCCCTGCGCTGATCTTGTTCGATTTCTTCGTCGTCATTATCCTCGTCGGACGATTCAGACACATGAACTGAAACTGTGTTCGATTCAGGTGTAGTCCATTCGAACAAAACGCCAAATCCCAAGTCATAGCTATCGGTGCAAAATTCCCAATACAAACAAGTGCCTTCATTATGAGTCGGAACACGTATCTTAAAACAAACAAGCAAGTCGTTTAGAAAGGCGTGCGTCACATCACGGAAATATCAGCCCATCGCAATGATGAACTTAACTTGTTGTGGCTGCATTTTCCGCGACCTTTAAGCGGCCAAAGTCATAAACATTACTCAAATGGTTCAAAGTAAAATAAATTTAACTTTTTACAGTATGATCGTATCATGCTTATAACGGCAACAGGCCGTGTAACGGTTTTGCTTACACCAATTTACTTCAACGCAACGCGTGCTGATTACATTCTTTTGTGCACAAAATGTACCCAGTTGCATATATTTCATAGAATTTAACATAACACTGCCTTACCGTTACAGTTTCTCCGTTTCCAACTTTAATTATGCTTTCAGTGTTTTCTTTTCGAATCATTTCTTTGAAATCTCCAATTTCTTTGCGGACCCACATTGATGCCGGCGCGATAGAACTATTGTCTAAAATTTGAACATGATAAAATTAGTAAAAAATCATGTTTAATCTGCCAAACGACTAGGTTGGCCCAACATTAATCGTTATCTGTTTTTTTTTCAATTATTCCTGCTTCCAAATAGCAGCTGACGGTTAACGAAAACCATTTACAATAGTGCTTTGCAATTTGCAGTGATAACAATAATACTAATAATAATAATAATAATAATAATAATAATACTAATAAGATAAGAATGTTTACGCATAACCAATTTCTGTTATTTAAACTGCACTCTCGTTGCATTATCGGGCTAATTCAACGCTAGGTAGCCGCTTGTTAATCCTATTATCCCGTTCAAGTTTGGTAAGAATCGTACATTTCATATACATACATACCCCTTCGTTTCAGCATACACATTTCTTTCAATATCGCGTAAAGGGGTTTTGCTATTTTTTAACACACTTCGCAAAACACAACTACAACATTTTACGGTGTTGCTCTACCTTACGCTTAGATTCACAACGTGAATTTCAGAATATGTTAGAAAACTATACAAAATTGAACTAGCTTACTGGCAATAATAGCTTGTACCGTTTTACTTACTCAGCTCTCTAACTAATATAAAAAAGTGTAAGGTTTGATTTAAATGAGGTCGAATACGAATTCATTGAACTCCCTGTCAAAAAGACGTTGTGTATTTGACGTGTTTATTTTTAGGGAACGTCAAATATTCTTTACGATTTCATATAGCAGACCGCTCCAGATCCACACGAAGATATTTTGTAGAACATTTCTTAATGAGCGGAAAGTTAGCCCTCCCTGTTTTGCAGGTGCTTGCTGTACCATTAAAGTATAGCGCAGTTGAAAACCAAACAAATAAATAGTAATCATTGGTTAAAATAATCCGACCGTTTCGAGTAAGAAACACCAATTACAACTAAAGCACCCCCCACCCCGAATATTAGAACACTTTTTTTACTGCGTCCAATATAAACGTAAACTCTCGGCACCAGAAATATTTTCTTGAATTGCATTCTCGGGGGCGGGGGCGGCTGACCATTTGAAGCCCTTGCACGGTCAGGGGACTCTAAGCGGGATTGGGGGCTGTGGCCCTCAACCCTACACGTGAAATTCATCGTTGGAAAACTTAAAATGTCTACAAAGTACTTTTAGACGGTGTTTTTTGTATTCTAGTATGAAACCGCCTAGTGCGCGGAGCTCGGAGGGCGGCAGCCTCAAATCTTTACGGCCTGTTAAAGTTCGGAGTTGAGGGGATCAGCCAATAGTACCCTTACTACTCAACACTTAGATGATCAGCCAATAGTTGTACCCTTACTACTCAACACTCAGATGATCAGCCAATAGTTGTACCCTTACTACTCAACACTCAGATGATCAGCCAATAGTTGTACCCTTACTACTCAACACTCAGATGATCAGCCAATAGTTGTACCCTTACTACTCAACACTCAGATGATCAGCCAATAGTTGTACCCTTACTACTCAACACTCAGATGATCAGCCAATAGTTGTACCCTTACTACTCAACACTCAGATGATCAGCCAATAGTTGTACCCTTACTACTCAACACTCAGATGATCAGCCAATAGTTGTACCCTTACTACTCAACACTTAGATGATCAGCCAATAGTTGTACCCTTACTACTCAACACTCAGATGATCAGCCAATAGTTGTACCCTTACTACTCAACACTCAGATGATCAGCCAATAGTTGTACCCTTACTACTCAACACTCAGATGATCAGCCAATAGTTGTACCCTTACTACTCAACACTCAGAT
>JASANG010001126.1:0-71356 GCA_030248215.1 Enoplolaimus lenunculus
AACAAACAAACAAACAAACAAACAAAAAACAAAGAAAGAAGTTGCAACATACCAGCACCGCACCATGCGTAGACGTAACAATCAACGAAAATCCCGATTGCTTAAACTGAACATCAGTAACATCCGCAGTTGAAACAGTGACGTCACGCGACTCTTTATCCCAGCACGCATTTGTACTCGAAATAGAAACTAAAGCATTCAATAAGTAAGGGTGGCAGTATAATTTTTTATAATTTTAATGTTACCCGGCGCCTTCCGCCGCTGTCGCTAATCTTTTATTTCTAACGTGAACTTTTAAGCTCAAGACACAATTGGGTAGCAATAAGTAAGACTAAGAAAAATGTTTGAATTTAACTTGCGTTCACTTGCATGAAATTCAAGCTACAAATTCCACGGTTACGTCCGTACAGTAGTGTTCATACCTGTATAAGCATCAGGTAACAAATCACGGAACTGAAAAGTTGATTGCTTCGTAATTGGAAACGTAGATACAACAGCACCATCGCGTTTTAAAGTCACAGCCACTTCGTCACATTGTTCTTAAACCATAATTAAAATTCTTGAACCTAATTGTTTCTTTGTGTTCAAAGACTTATGTTGTGGAACTTACTGATTTATTAAGAGTGCATACCATATTCACATACCGCTATCTAATAAAACGATACCTCAAGATATCATAATGCTGGAACCTGCGCGACCTGGGATTAAAAATAAAACAAATAACGCTACATATTTTAACTAAAAGATCATTTCCAAACTGAATTTGTCTTAACAGAGCATTAAACGCCATTGAAAACATGTTATTAATCCAGTCAAAATCAGTAATACATACCTTTGCACACAATACGGCCCATAATATTTGCTTTAAACTGGCTGAATTCAACTTTTGCTGTTTCTGCACCATCTCCATGCGCAACTGTCACTTTGTTCGGGTGAAAACTCAATCCAGCTTTCTTTTCTGCGGGCAATACCTGGGGCTATAAAAATTGACAAAAAGAAATAAATAACCACAAACGTAATTGCAATGAAAATAGAACGTTTTGTGCTCTAATCGCTTCCACTTTTACGTGCCTAATTCGTTGACCTCCAGGCTCCGGTATTTTTCACCTCCGGTTACACCCTGCTTATAACACACCCAGAGCGCAGGGTGCCCGCGAAAATTCGAAAACGATTTTCATTATTTATTTTTCAAACGCAAAAAATCGAAAATTACGATCAAGTTACCATAACTGTTAAATTTCACAGTTATGAGTTATGCTACACTCAAGGTGCGACCGGACATCCGGTTGCAGTTTAATATCCGGCAAACACTGCTATCCGTGTCCGATTCCGGTATCCGGTATAAACCTACCGGATACCGGATTATCAGCAGCAATTATAAACTTTATAACAGACTGAAACCTTGTGCAAGCTAAAAATACTGCGAAAAAATAAATTATTTTAACGTATACAATATCCGGTACCCGGTTCCTGTTCGGTAAAAAATTCAATATCCGCATCCGGTTCCGGTATCCGGTAAACTAATATCCGGTCGCATCCTGGTTACACCGGATCCGGTCTACAGAAAAATTCTCGTCTGAGGGATCATTCGCATTTATGTACCCCAGCAATTAATATGAACATCCAGCATACATTTCGGTAAGAACGCTTGCAAGTTTTAATTGCAAAACAGTACACTAACCGAATATTATATCTGTATTTATATTAATTTAAGAAGATAACGTAAAACGACTTTTGTTCATTGAGCTAAAATTATTGACATTCCGTTGTACATTAATGTAATCAGCCACAAAATAAACAGCTTTTATGAACATTACGAATTAACCTTACCTTACCTCAATTACATAGCTACCCCTCGTTAGAAATCGACAGAATTGGCCTTCTGCATCTGTTGTCACTGATATTGCTTTCGACACAGTAGATTCTGACTTGACCGGTGAAATCAAAAGCTTACGTGATGAAAGCTTCGGTAACCCTTCTAAAACAATAAGTCAAAAGTAATGAACGCTAACTAAAGACATGCACTAACTATGAAGAAAATAATAGTAGAATAAAAAACTCTGGTTAAACGCATGCTAATTTGCATAATCAAAAGCTTGAATAGAGTCTTTTCATATAATCTCACTAATTTCCACGTGTTATAAACACTTCAAACAATACATTCCACAAGTCATGCTCTACCTACCTGGATAACGATCAATTACCACTGAACCGCACATCTCGACTTCGGCCGGAAATATTGTATTAATCTGAGGTGAATTTGGTGACAAGCGAACGGTATATGACTCAAATTTTAAACCTTTTCGTTTTGGTTCAATTTTATATTCACCGGATTTCACCTGTAAAATAAAACAAACAAAAATCAATATAAATCAGTTCATATCAAAAATGCTAGCAAACCTTCATAATAACAATAAAGTTGGTATTTTTAATCGTTTAGAAAAATTGGAGAAACGTACATCGTTTCAAACATTTATATCAATTTAAAGACTTCGCTCAAAAGAAAAATTGCAAAATTTAGCTCCTCACGTATCCTAGGTCTTAAAAAGTTTGAATGAACAAACTTAAGCTTCTGGGAGCCAGATTTTGTAAACTTTCATAAAATATGTACCAGCGTTGTTTTGCGCAATACAGGTGGAGAACAGTTACGGTGAAATGTTGTATCGTCAACCCATTTATTATCTACACCACGCATTGCACAGGATGCGATCGAATATCTGGATACGGTTCTATATCCGGCAAAAAACGATATCCCTATCCGCAATAAATAAACCAATCGGATACCAGATATTTACGGTTGCGGTCCCGAATTTTATAAAACCGATTTTTGCAAGTTGGCGCCAAACCGATTTTTGCAAGTTGGCGCCTTTAGATACGCTAAAGCAAAAATGAGGAAATCAAGCGAACAATATTTATTCTATTTCAGTAAACGTTTTTTGCCACTCAAATGCTTCAAACCATACAAAAATTTAGATGCTATATCCCGCTAAAATCCGGTTCCGGTAAAAAATTCAAATTGATCCGGTTCCGGTAAATTAATATCTGGTCGCATCCTGGCGTAGTGATGTTTTATGACGTTTGGCACAATCTGGTACCGCACGGTGCCACACAAGTAAACGAACCCTTCAATGATACAAACAATTTGCCAGGCAATCTGTCCCGAACACAAAACTAAAGAAAACCGCAAGTATTAATTTCTCACCTGTTCCAGTATAAAATTACCAACTTGGTTGGTCGTTGTTACAAACTTGTTGTTCAACCAGATATCAACTGCGTTAATTCCTTTTCCCTACAATTAAAATATTACTCAATACATTTTCTTTAAAATAAGAAAAAACCTCCTATAATCTAGTTTCTGCACGTGCCATATAAATAATCACAATAACATAAACTAAAGTTCGGCTACTTACAGCTTGTTACATTTAATATTCACATTTCGTAAACTTGTTTCTTATTAATTATCTATGAATATTTTTTACCATTTCAAACCATTTAATCACACCCATTACGCTGAAACCTTTCACTTCGAACGTCGGCTAAAATATATAAAAGAGCTACAGTTAACAGCATTCACACAGAGTTGTGTTGAAGTTTGCCAGATCCCACCCGCATTTGTTAAGACATCTGCCAAAAACAATCAACGCAGTTTGGTATAAAATATTATTAAAACAGCGCAGGCCTTTAAATGCAACGTACAATACTGTTAGTTTTGATTTTATTATATAATGATTCAAAATCCCATCTTTTTTGGCTCACATTCGTTACCTCTACTGTTGCGGGCCCATGCTTTATTGTAATAGTCGAGATCGAAGGGCGAATATCAAAGCTGACACTTCCAACTTTGAAATAAGGCATCTGAAGCAGTATCAAAGCCTAGTTCCCAGTTAGCACAGAATGGCAATTTAATCGACCGATATAACGTGTTGACCAAATCAATCATCACCGTTCAGAGAATATTTTAACATTAAATTTCTAAATTGTGCACTCAGAATAAGAAACGTTAAAAAAGCCAGAGTATAGCTCATTTTTCACACTTACAAGTTTCATCTCTCAAAAACGTAAACAAATATGCGCCTTACAAAACAATCCAAACAAACTATAACCAAGAAAACAGCAATAAATGTCGTTGTATTGGACGGGTACTTTGAAATGATAAACGGACGTTTTTCCTTCTGGTGAAAGAATAATCAAAAAAGACGCAAACTTAAATCCAATAATAAATAATACTAGCATAATTGAGCCCTCAAATGAACCCTTCACAATTAACTTACAACCATATATCGCCCAGAAGGCACGCAAGGAAACCGAAACAGACCGTCTGCACCACTTCGAACACGACAAAGCGCACGCTGTCGGGCAACCTCGACTGGAAAATCTTTGATATCTGCCGTATCAGTTTTGCAGCCGGCAATCTAAATATAAAGGCAAACAGCGTCGTTAATAAAGGTGTACGGTAAATTTTTCGAACATTTATGTAAAACCGATTCAATTTTTGTTAACTACGCTAGTTTCAATTTTATCAATCCTCTATCATTATAAAACACGCTTAATGATCTAAGGGCTGACTTCACCATATATGAAAAGACACAAACACCAACATTACAAATAAACAAACCTGCAGTTTTGAATCGCCAAACAAAATAAATTCCACATTTGAAATAGGTTTATTTTCATCAGACACCGATCCCTAAAACATACAAACAAATAATATTCACAACAGGAAGTAGTTAACGCGAGATTTTTCAATTTCATAAACCGACCAGCCGTTGTTCACAAACTATGACAATCAGTACTGACAAATATCCATGAAATTCAGCAAAAATTTTGCTCGCAAAACCATGGCTAAACTAGTAATAACTATAGTACAACAGTATTTCAGAATTCACACTTTAAGGAACAGTGGTTACATAGCTGAAATTTTCTCCAGCTCACATAAGGCAAATCGATACAAAATCGCAACAGAACATAAAACAATTGAAAATAATTTAAGTTTACGCTGTGCAGCCTCAAGTATTGGTGGTTGGAAAGTTTAAAAACCCAATCCAGAGCCCAAATTCTAATGTGTCTCCAGCAGCATGGTTGATACATTAAAACACAGACTAACGGTCACAGTATATCCAGTAATTTGAATATGATCTGAGACTTGCAATTTGTCACCGGTAACTTCAATCGCAATTCGAGTTTTGCCCATACACATACTTTCGTCCAAACTTGATATAAAGTATGCGCCAGGTGGAACTGATTCAAACGTGTACCTGTAATACTATAAAAATTAGCATGTTAAAATTGCAGTGGTATATATACTTCGAAGATAGCTATTGTTGTGTGAGTGTCAACTTGTGCAATTTTAACAGCAATTTAGTTTAAGTTTGAGCGAGCTTCGAATTTTAGCAAAGCTAAAGTTGCTTTTAATATATTATCCACGAGTAGGACTTACGTTCCCTTATCCTTTGTAGCGGTGTCCATTACAAATGAATTATCGTTGTTTACCAATCTGAGCATGAAATCATTCGGACCATCTGAGCTACCACTGCTAATACACTGTCACTTAAATACATCTTTATCAGGGTGCACCCGGAATTCCGGTTCCGGCATTTTGTCACATTCCGGTTCCGGTAAATTTTTATCGGAATTAAAAGTACTCAGCAATAAACTTTTGTCGGTGGAAATTAAGACATTTTACTGAAAAATGACAATAAAAATTAAAATATATATTTTATTAGTATGGTATGCAAACTTTGACAATCGCCGAAAGAATGAAATATTGAAGGTAGATTTCGCTTCCCGTAGTTCCGTTTCCGGTAATTTTTTCAAATTCCGGTTCCGGTAAATTGTAATTCCGATTCCACCCTGATATCTGATATATATACATACACATGTCGCAATGAGAGCTAAATGTTATGCAAGTTCATTATTCAAACAGTTCGTTTTTGTTAACGGCTGTGAACAATTTTATTACATTAATTGCAACAAACTTACATTTCCATGAACAGTAAAACCTTTGAACTCAAAATCAATATCAGTTCCAGTAGTGCACTTGTCGTTTACGCCGTCGATCTTTAACTCAATAAAGGAATGGTTCTTAAAATGTAGTAGAATATGATATTTAGCTTAAAATACTCTAACATCGTTGTCAAACATCACGTGACCCCTGGGTTCGACCGGAACCTATTTTGCAAACTGAAAATTGGAACGGGAAATTTTACGAAAATCCTCTTAACGCTCTTTTTACTGAGAGGATCCACTTTTACGTAAAATAACAAAGCTCTCATCAATGAATTTAGGCTGACTTTAAAATACTGAAGCAAAAAACACTCATACCCCAACCTAGTATCAAAACAGGTAGCAGGTAAAAAGTAAAGCCCATTTTACAATTCGAAGTTGCGAAAAAGCGGCCAAGCAACAAAGTTTCAGCTCCTAGTTGTACTCATGAAACCAAGAATAACCTGCTAATCTAGAACCAAAACTTCCGGTCAAACCCTGACCGCACCATCATACAACAATATATTCCAGTAGTCAAACACACCTTTATGTATTGATGCATATGTAGTGCCTTCATATGCATAAACGGTAATAACATGAAGAATGAACAGTAAAAAATTATCGAAGTGTCTGTCAGAAGTTCAATTTTGCCGTATATATGTATTTCACATATACGTATATAATCCTGGCTTTTGACCTAATTGTTCCAACGTAACTTGAGCGAGCTTTCGGTCATAATTTGTATATATAGATCTTAAGCTTAATACAAAGAAAACTCGTGTTTACTACGTATTGTTTGACATATTGTTCCAAAACTTTTTTCAGGTTAAACTGCACACAGACAAAGGAAGCCTGAAGTACGAAACTGACTGTGCGCCTAATAATGGCTACTACATGATTCCTGTTTACAGCAAAGGAATATATCATGTTAAAGTGTACCCTCCTGCTGGATGGCATATAGGTACTAAACTCATCATGGGTTATAAAATTACCTATTCTCAGAGCTATTTAACAGTAAGCTGCCTTATCTTGTTTGGTGCGTCTAATGTTTCAAATCTTTGGTTAACAGAAATTGATTGCTTGACGTTATGTTCAATACATAGAGGTGTTGACTACTGAAATATTGTTGCTTGTGGTGCGGTCAGGGTTTGACCGGAAGTTTTGGTTCTAGATTAGCAGGTTATTCTTGGTTTCATGAGTACAACTTGGAGCTGAAACTTGTTGCTTAGCCGCTTTTCGCAACTTCGACTTGTAAAATAGTTACTTTTACCTGCTACCTGTTTTGATACTAGGTTGGGGTATGACTATTTTTTGTCAGTATTTAAAGTCAGCCTAAATTCATTGATGAGAGCTTTGTTATTTCACATAAAAGTGGATCCTCTCAGTAAAAAGAGCGTTAAGAGGATTTTCGTAAAATTTCCCGTTCCAATTTCAGTTTGCAAATAGGTTCCGGTCGAACCCAGGGGTCACGTGAGTTTGACAACAGTGTTCGAGTATTTTAAGCTAAATACATATTCTACTACATTTAAGAACCATCCTTTATTGAGTTAAAGATCGACGGCGTAAACGACCAGTGCACTACTGGAACTGATATTGATTTTGAGTTCAAAGGTTTTACTGTTCATGGAAATGTAAGTTTGTTGCAATTAATGTAATAAAATTGTTCACAGCCGTTAACAAAAACGAACTGTTTGAATAATGAACTTGCATAACATTTAGCTCTCATTGCGACATGTGTATGTATATATACAGATATCAGGGTGGAATCGGAATTACAATTTACCGGAACCGGAATTTGAAAAAATTACCGGAAACGGAACACGGAAGCGAAATCTACCTTCAATATTTCATTTTCGGCGATTGTCAAAGTTTGCATACCATACTAATAAAATATATATATTTAATTTTTATTGTCATTTTTCAGTAAAATGTCTTAATTTCCACCGACAAAAGTTTATTGCCGAGACTTTTAATTCCGATAAAAATTTACCGGAACCGGAATGTGAAAAAATGCCGGAACCGGAATTCCGGTTGCACCCTGATAAACATGTATTTAATTGACAGGTTATTAGCAGTGGTAGCACAGATGGTCCGAATGATTTCATGCTCAGATTGGAAAACAACGATAAATCATTTGTAATGGACACCGCTACA
Organism: Enoplolaimus lenunculus; assembly: GCA_030248215.1. NCBI lineage: Eukaryota > Metazoa > Nematoda > Enoplea > Enoplida > Thoracostomopsidae > Enoplolaimus > Enoplolaimus lenunculus. Next base: position 8,137 of record JASANG010001126.1, read on the forward strand.
AAGGATAAGGGAACGTAAGTCCTACTCGTGGATAATATATTAAAAGCAACTTTAGCTTTGCTAAAATTCGAAGCTCGCTCAAACTTAAACTAAATTGCTGTTAAAATTGCACAAGTTGACACTCACACAACAATAGCTATCTTCGAAGTATATATACCACTGCAATTTTAACATGCTAATTTTTATAGTATTACAGGTACACGTTTGAATCAGTTCCACCTGGCGCATACTTTATATCAAGTTTGGACGAAAGTATGTGTATGGGCAAAACTCGAATTGCGATTGAAGTTACCGGTGACAAATTGCAAGTCTCAGATCATATTCAAATTACTGGATATACTGTGACCGTTAGTCTGTGTTTTAATGTATCAACCATGCTGCTGGAGACACATTATAATTTGGGCTCTGGATTGGGTTTTTAAACTTTCCAACCACCAATACTTGAGGCTGCACAGCGTAAACTTAAATTATTTTCAATTGTTTTATGTTCTGTTGCGATTTTGTATCGATTTGCCTTATGTGAGCTGGAGAAAATTTCAGCTATGTAACCACTGTTCCTTAAAGTGTGAATTCTGAAATACTGTTGTACTATAGTTATTACTAGTTTAGCCATGGTTTTGCGAGCAAAATTTTTGCTGAATTTCATGGATATTTGTCAGTACTGATTGTGATAGTTTGTGAACAACGGCTGGTCGGTTTATGAAATTGAAAAATCTCGCGTTAACTACTTCCTGTTGTGAATATTATTTGTTTGTATGTTTTAGGGATCGGTGTCTGATGAAAATAAACCTATTTCAAATGTGGAATTTATTTTGTTTGGCGATTCAAAACTGCAGGTTTGTTTATTTGTAATGTTGGTGTTTGTGTCTTTTCATATATGGTGAAGTCAGCCCTTGGATCATTAAGCGTGTTTTATAATGATAGAGGATTGATAAAATTGAAACTAGCGTAGTTAACAAAAATTGAATCGGTTTTACATAAATGTTCGAAAAATTTACCGTACACCTTTATTAACGACGCTGTTTGCCTTTATATTTAGATTGCCGGCTGCAAAACCGATACGGCAGATATCAAAGATTTTCCAGTCGAGGTTGCCCGACAGCGTGCGCTTTGTCGTGTTCGAAGTGGTGCAGACGGTCTGTTTCGCTTTCCTTGCGTGCCTTCTGGGCGATATATGGTTGTAAGTTAATTGTGAAGGGTTCATTTGAGGGCTCAATTATGCTAGTATTATTTATTATTGGATTTAAGTTTGCGTCTTTTTTGATTATTCTTTCACCAGAAGGAAAAACGTCCGTTTATCATTTCAAAGTACCCGTCCAATACAACGACATTTATTGCTGTTTTCTTGGTTATAGTTTGTTTGGATTGTTTTGTAAGGCGCATATTTGTTTACGTTTTTGAGAGATGAAACTTGTAAGTGTGAAAAATGAGCTATACTCTGGCTTTTTTAACGTTTCTTATTCTGAGTGCACAATTTAGAAATTTAATGTTAAAATATTCTCTGAACGGTGATGATTGATTTGGTCAACACGTTATATCGGTCGATTAAATTGCCATTCTGTGCTAACTGGGAACTAGGCTTTGATACTGCTTCAGATGCCTTATTTCAAAGTTGGAAGTGTCAGCTTTGATATTCGCCCTTCGATCTCGACTATTACAATAAAGCATGGGCCCGCAACAGTAGAGGTAACGAATGTGAGCCAAAAAAGATGGGATTTTGAATCATTATATAATAAAATCAAAACTAACAGTATTGTACGTTGCATTTAAAGGCCTGCGCTGTTTTAATAATATTTTATACCAAACTGCGTTGATTGTTTTTGGCAGATGTCTTAACAAATGCGGGTGGGATCTGGCAAACTTCAACACAACTCTGTGTGAATGCTGTTAACTGTAGCTCTTTTATATATTTTAGCCGACGTTCGAAGTGAAAGGTTTCAGCGTAATGGGTGTGATTAAATGGTTTGAAATGGTAAAAAATATTCATAGATAATTAATAAGAAACAAGTTTACGAAATGTGAATATTAAATGTAACAAGCTGTAAGTAGCCGAACTTTAGTTTATGTTATTGTGATTATTTATATGGCACGTGCAGAAACTAGATTATAGGAGGTTTTTTCTTATTTTAAAGAAAATGTATTGAGTAATATTTTAATTGTAGGGAAAAGGAATTAACGCAGTTGATATCTGGTTGAACAACAAGTTTGTAACAACGACCAACCAAGTTGGTAATTTTATACTGGAACAGGTGAGAAATTAATACTTGCGGTTTTCTTTAGTTTTGTGTTCGGGACAGATTGCCTGGCAAATTGTTTGTATCATTGAAGGGTTCGTTTACTTGTGTGGCACCGTGCGGTACCAGATTGTGCCAAACGTCATAAAACATCACTACGCCAGGATGCGACCAGATATTAATTTACCGGAACCGGATCAATTTGAATTTTTTACCGGAACCGGATTTTAGCGGGATATAGCATCTAAATTTTTGTATGGTTTGAAGCATTTGAGTGGCAAAAAACGTTTACTGAAATAGAATAAATATTGTTCGCTTGATTTCCTCATTTTTGCTTTAGCGTATCTAAAGGCGCCAACTTGCAAAAATCGGTTTTATAAAATTCGGGACCGCAACCGTAAATATCTGGTATCCGATTGGTTTATTTATTGCGGATAGGGATATCGTTTTTTGCCGGATATAGAACCGTATCCAGATATTCGATCGCATCCTGTGCAATGCGTGGTGTAGATAATAAATGGGTTGACGATACAACATTTCACCGTAACTGTTCTCCACCTGTATTGCGCAAAACAACGCTGGTACATATTTTATGAAAGTTTACAAAATCTGGCTCCCAGAAGCTTAAGTTTGTTCATTCAAACTTTTTAAGACCTAGGATACGTGAGGAGCTAAATTTTGCAATTTTTCTTTTGAGCGAAGTCTTTAAATTGATATAAATGTTTGAAACGATGTACGTTTCTCCAATTTTTCTAAACGATTAAAAATACCAACTTTATTGTTATTATGAAGGTTTGCTAGCATTTTTGATATGAACTGATTTATATTGATTTTTGTTTGTTTTATTTTACAGGTGAAATCCGGTGAATATAAAATTGAACCAAAACGAAAAGGTTTAAAATTTGAGTCATATACCGTTCGCTTGTCACCAAATTCACCTCAGATTAATACAATATTTCCGGCCGAAGTCGAGATGTGCGGTTCAGTGGTAATTGATCGTTATCCAGGTAGGTAGAGCATGACTTGTGGAATGTATTGTTTGAAGTGTTTATAACACGTGGAAATTAGTGAGATTATATGAAAAGACTCTATTCAAGCTTTTGATTATGCAAATTAGCATGCGTTTAACCAGAGTTTTTTATTCTACTATTATTTTCTTCATAGTTAGTGCATGTCTTTAGTTAGCGTTCATTACTTTTGACTTATTGTTTTAGAAGGGTTACCGAAGCTTTCATCACGTAAGCTTTTGATTTCACCGGTCAAGTCAGAATCTACTGTGTCGAAAGCAATATCAGTGACAACAGATGCAGAAGGCCAATTCTGTCGATTTCTAACGAGGGGTAGCTATGTAATTGAGGTAAGGTTAATTCGTAATGTTCATAAAAGCTGTTTATTTTGTGGCTGATTACATTAATTTACAACGGAATGTCAATAATTTTAGCTCAATGAACAAAAGTCGTTTTACGTTATCTTCTTAAATTAATATAAATACAGATATAATATTCGGTTAGTGTACTGTTTTGCAATTAAAACTTGCAAGCGTTCTTACCGAAATGTATGCTGGATGTTCATATTAATTGCTGGGGTACATAAATGCGAATGATCCCTCAGACGAGAATTTTTCTGTAGACCGGATCCGGTGTAACCAGGATGCGACCGGATATTAGTTTACCGGATACCGGAACCGGATGCGGATATTGAATTTTTTACCGAACAGGAACCGGGTACCGGATATTGTATACGTTAAAATAATTTATTTTTTCGCAGTATTTTTAGCTTGCACAAGGTTTCAGTCTGTTATAAAGTTTATAATTGCTGCTGATAATCCGGTATCCGGTAGGTTTATACCGGATACCGGAATCGGACACGGATAGCAGTGTTTGCCGGATATTAAACTGCAACCGGATGTCCGGTCGCACCTTGAGTGTAGCATAACTCATAACTGTGAAATTTAACAGTTATGGTAACTTGATCGTAATTTTCGATTTTTTGCGTTTGAAAAATAAATAATGAAAATCGTTTTCGAATTTTCGCGGGCACCCTGCGCTCTGGGTGTGTTATAAGCAGGGTGTAACCGGAGGTGAAAAATACCGGAGCCTGGAGGTCAACGAATTAGGCACGTAAAAGTTGAAGCGATTAGAGCACAAAACGTTCTATTTTCATTGCAATTACGTTTGTGGATATTTATTTCTTTTTGTCAATATTTATAGCCCCAGGTATTGCCCGCAGAAAAGAAAGCTGGATTGAGTTTTCACCCGAACAAAGTGACAGTTGCGCATGGAGATGGTGCAGAAACAGCAAAAGTTGAATTCAGCCAGTTTAAAGCAAATATTATGGGCCGTATTGTGTGCAAAGGTATGTATTACTGATTTTGAACTGGATTAATAACATGTTTTCAATGGCGTTTAATGCTCTGTTAAGACAAATTCAGTTTGGAAATGATCTTTTAGTTAAAATATGTAGCGTTATTTGTTTTATTTTTAATCCCAGGTCGCGCAGGTTCCAGCATTATGATATCTTGAGGTATCGTTTTATTAGATAGCGGTATGTGAATATGGTATGCACTCTTAATAAATCAGTAAGTTCCACAACATAAGTCTTTGAACACAAAGAAACAATTAGGTTCAAGAATTTTAATTATGGTTTAAGAACAATGTGACGAAGTGGCTGTGACTTTAAAACGCGATGGTGCTGTTGTATCTACGTTTCCAATTACGAAGCAATCAACTTTTCAGTTCCGTGATTTGTTACCTGATGCTTATACAGGTATGAACACTACTGTACGGACGTAACCGTGGAATTTGTAGCTTGAATTTCATGCAAGTGAACGCAAGTTAAATTCAAACATTTTTCTTAGTCTTACTTATTACTACCCAATTGTGTCTTGAGCTTAAAAGTTCACGTTAGAAATAAAAGATTAGCGACAGCGACGGAAGGCGCCGGGTAACATTAAAATTATAAAAAATTATACTGCCACCCTTACTTATTGAATGCTTTAGTTTCTATTTCGAGTACAAATGCGTGCTGGGATAAAGAGTCGCGTGACGTCACTATTTCAACTGCGGATGTTACTGATGTTCAGTTTAAGCAATCGGGATTTTCGTTGATTGTTACGTCTACGCATGGTGCGGTGCTGGTATGTTGCAACTTCTTTCTTTGTTTTTTGTTTGTTTGTTTGTGTTTTGTTTGTTTGTTTGTTTGTTTGTTCGTTTGTTCATTGGTTGGTGCGCCGTCCGTCACCGTGCGTCACCAGTACGTGCCGTCCGTCACCATGCGTCACCCGTACAGCGCGTCCGTCACCGTGTGTCACCCGCACGGTGTCGTCTGTCACCGTGCGTCACCTGAACGGCGCTGTCCGCCACCATGCGTCATCCGTGCGGCACCGTCCGTCACCCGTATTGCGGCTTCCGTCACTGCACGTCACCTGTACGGCGCCGTCCGTCACCATACGTTATCGTACGTGAGTTATTGCGTACATTACCACGCGGTGACGGAAGGCGATGACGGGTGACGGACGGCGCCGCACGTCAAAAAAGTATAGCGCAAACCTTATAATAAACTCCAGTTTCAAATATTACTATTCGCTTGTAATATTGTTTGTTTTCAAGCTTTTAATGTTATATATATTTGGCTTGTTTTAGAGCTACGTTCACTCGAGGCATAAAGAAATTGCTGGAAAATTGACGGTCAACAAAGGCAAAAATGTCTATTGTTTACCAGAGCCCGGTAAGTACCAAATAGCTATTGAATTTAAGTCAGGATAATCTGGACGTATGTTGGACATGTTGCTACAACACTAAAAGTATAGAGGAAGCCAGCACCTGCGAATTGGATACTACTCGTGTTTATGGACGATATTTTTAAATTTACAGGCCTTTGAACTTACTTAATGTGTCCTGTTTCAAACAGCTCTTAAATGTTATTTGATAAGTTTACAGAAGTTGTAGGTAGCTATGTAATTGAGTTAAATTATTTTGTTTTTAGGAGTTTACGACCTTGAAATTGACTCGTGCCATCGGTTTCAAGATTCAAAATTTTCAGTTGACGTTCGTAATGGTGAACCGTTAAATTTAGTAGCGTCACTGCATCTTTTGTCGGGCAAAATTGTCACTCCTGAACCAGTGCATGATTTAGGACTTGTCATTAGGTTAGTGCAATAATTTAGATTTGCGTGGGATTCGTTGTTTGAGATACCAAAACAGACTCGATGCCTCGTTAGATCACAATGCCCCGTTTGGCTTCAGATACTGCCGTTGTTTCCGCGTCTGGAAGAGTTTAGCTACTTTTACACTGTTGCTGAACCATAGTGAGCATTACAAACAGGTCACGAAATTATTGTTATTGTACTTCAGTTTGAATGTGCTTTCGTTTTAAACACAGGTCGATTTGAGTGTGCGTATGTTTAGGGTTACAAGAATACACAACTACTATTTGAGTGTCTGATTTTGTTTTAAACTGGCTGATTTGAGTCAACGTACGTATTTAAAGTTACATGAAGTGCATAACTACTGCGAACTTGTTTAGGCAGCGTAAATATTTTCATGACAATAATGATTCCATACACATGGCACGAATCGTATATACCAGGGTGTGTCCGGTGTTAGTGCTATTCCAATTTGGGTTTGGCAAGGCAATCAAAGTAATCTGTTTTGCGTACATTATTTTACTACACAGAATGTGACGAGTTGCATATTCTTCAAACACAAGTTTGATTCAAGCAAGAATTATGGTCAGTGAGGTTTTGTCGCAATATCCGCTACTGAGCTAGGGCCAGTTGTTGTCCGTGGGGGTAGCATCATCAGGGTCTGTAGCCACACCCTTACACTTTAGACATCAGCTGGCGTTAGGTAATGCATCTGTCCTTGTTCGTTTAGATCGGTTCCTGACAATCGTGGCATGTCGGCTGAGGAATTAGAACGCCGAGGCCCACTGAAAACATCCACAACGCATCGAGGAAACGCGTCATCACCGGAATCGGCAGTACAGTCGTACACTTATCCGTTTTCAATCAATGTTGTCCCTCGAATGAAACTAGAGCTCGAACCTGTGTCTGAGATGTTTTTATTTTCACCCGAACGACAAATTGTTGAAGTTCAAGGTAAGTTGAATTCAGTCTGTTTCTTGTAGTAAGGGATTGGAAAGGGGCGGAGTTCGTTGTTGCTTGAAATAGAATGTAACGAGATGTAATTGATAATAAAGGATGGTTAATCAATGTTTCCGGGTAAGCGTACGTTTATCAGGACAGGGTTGGCTGTTTTGACACGCTTGTTAAGCCTATATCTTGCGCCTTGCGAGCGTGAAATCTTTAATAATGCTGTTAACTTGAAAAAGTATACTTGCAATATAGTGTGACAATTAATTAAATGGCAGATGAGATAAATGACTATTCTTTGAGCAACGTTTTAGTTTGTTTATATACTGGTAATTACGTGCACTGTTTCGCTTGTATAAAGCATTGCACTGTATATTGAATGCATGTCGACAGCTTACGTGTTAAACTATATCAGCGATATAAACAGTTCGTTACGACGGCGGCGTAGTTCAGCGGCCAGAGCGTCGGATCTTAAACATACTGCATATAATTTCAGTCAAGGTGATACCTTCTTTGTGCTTTTCTGCTTTGTGTCTTGGTTATTCCATATCTTAACTAAAATTTTGGCGGGTATTCTCAAATGCGTGTAGCACCTATTACCAGTTGGTGATTGATGGGTCTTGTAACGTTTGAACTATTATTAACTAACTGTAGGTGCTAGGCAGGGTGCAACCGGAGTTCCGGTTCCGGCATGTTTTCACCTTCCGGTTCCGGTAAATTTTTACCGGATTTAAAAATTCCGGTGTTATAATTTGGCCGTTTTCTTAACTTTGCTAATTGTTAAGAATCTCTTTTGAAAGCCACTTGTACTCCGAATATAAGCCATTGATGGTCGATTTCATTTCAATCGATGATGAAAATCTAAAATACATCAAATAAAATAAATACCTATGTTCGACTAAGGTTATTTCACAAATAATAGAGCAAAAAATAAGATTAAAATGAAATTTTTGGTGAAATGCATTTTTCACTTTCCGGTCCCGGTAGAGTTTTCAAATTCCGGTTCCGTTAAATTGTAATTCCGGTTGCACCCTGGTGCTAGGCACATTTCAGAATACCGCTTGTTATTTTAGACGACTGCCTGGTGGATGCCGTTAGCTTTAACGGTCAAAAAGGATTGTTCCTAGAGGCTTCAGTGAGTCCTGCGTTAGACGATGTTACAATTGATGTAACAAATATTGATGGAAATCAATTGTTCAAAGTTAAGACTGACGGCAAGGGACTTTACAAGTAAGATGTCTTCTCTGTTAACAAACTGAGCGGGTTTGCCGCATGGTAATAAGAAGGTCAGTCTGCAGACAGGCGAGTGCTTGTTTATGCCGTATTTGTTGGCAGATAATGAATTTTGAAGTTGGGGTGTTAAGTTACAATTTATTTTTATGATTTACGAAATAAATTAAAACTCATGAGGACATGTTCAAATTTTGATATGAACTGTTTGTGAAACGGGGTTTTAAATAAAAGTTTCAGGCACAAGTAGTAAATTGCACACCATGGATAGCTTTAAGAACTGTATCGAAAAGTTTAATTTCGAGTAATACCACACTACAATGATAGATGTTTTCTGTGGTACACACAAGTTATTGTAGAATTATTTATTACTATTAACGTTGTTGTATTTTAGAATAGGCCCATTGCGTTCGTTTAAAAATCTAAAATTCGCTGCACAAAAAGATGGATTTCTTTTGAGACCGGTCGATGGAAAGCCAGGAAGCTTTACGGCTGCTAAGCTGTCACAGTTAACGGTCAAGGTAAGTGCACAAGTCAATGTTTTGTGTTTTTAAAGTACGTATTGGATGCTGGAGATTGGACAAGTGTATGTGCCGAGTTATGAAAGTAGATTCGGTTCATAAAAAATGATTTAGAAACACGTTCCGATTTGGAGTATGCCCGTTTCCTTAGTGTTAATATATCTTTAGGTCACAAGTTCGGATGAAAATGCTTTAGAAGGTGTTTTGGTTTCGTTGAGTGGTGGCAGCAGCTATCGAAGCAATAATTTGACAGAAGCAGACGGAATGTTAGTTTATGTGGGGCTGGTAAGTGTTTTGATTGTAGAATAAGAGTTTATTAGAGTTGATTTGATACTTGCTATTTTTGCTGGAATAGAAATGAAAACAGGACTTTTTGAAGGTCTGTGGATTTTAAACCTCAGAGCGGTGGTAGTGATGTTAATATGTTGTATCTTATTTAGAAATTTTTTAGAGTCCCGGCGAGTATTTTATTCGTGCGATACTGAAGGAATTCAGCTTTGAGCCTCCCACGCATATGGTACAAGTAGCAGAAGGCACTGCTGTTAATGTCGTGTTGGTCGGCAAGCGTGTTGCTTTTAGGTAAGTTTAATTTTAATCAGGCTACTAGGTAGCATTTTATTTTGAAGGAATTTAGTAAGTATTTTCGTTAATGTTTGAATATGTTCGTTAGAGTGCATCACTCGAAAGTTGATCAAAGGTTTCCAGCGGCATCCTATGCAGTAAAACTGTAATTTGTATTGTGATTTAAGCACATGTAGATGCGGACCAATTGTGTGTAAGTACATATCAGGGTGTCACCGGATATTATTTTTTAAAACTTCAAAAAAATTTTATCATCGAACTGATTTATTTCTAATGCTTTTTTCGTAGTTTTTCGTGTTTTTCACAGTTTCTTGTGTGTTTTCAGAATCAGAATATGTGCTAATGATTGCGTAACTAAGCGAAATTTCATTTATCAGGCATTACTTGCTTCTAACAATATTAACTTCTGCTTTTTACAGGTCTACCAGCATTTTCTTAATCCTTTATTTCTATTGTCGATTCCAAACCACCGATGCTCAAAAGACCGAGACCTGCGAAATACAGAGAATTATTGAGACTGAGACCAAGGCTCCCATCCTTGGTTTTACCTGCCTCTGACCTACGGAAAACTGGATGCACTTAAAAGGACATGGGCTAAACGAATATTGAAACTGAGCGCAACGCTACGAATACATAAAATAGTATAATACGGTTGTTAAAGTGTTAAAAAATGCATCGGTGTGGGATGCTTTGGGTATCTCACGCCACGGAAGGAAAAATTGTAAGTTGCGTTCTGATCTCTGAATGGAATCTACTGTAATATTAAATTTGAATTCATTATCCGGCTCCGACTGGATACTCGATTTCTGGTTTTGGCTCCGTTTGTTTTGGCCATCCGGTCGCACCCTGGTACATATATCGGAAAATGTCGAATTAGCTTTTTAAATATGAGCGTCGCGAATTCTTTTTCGATGTCTGCATAAATATTGAAAACAGAAATTTTGTTCAAAATTTGGTTACTGTTAAAATTCAAGTTGGTGTTCAGGGTGCCCTGTATATTCGCAGCCAAGCCGTCACGAGATTCAGTGCAGGGACAGGTTCTTGCCTAAGCTTATTTAATTAATGCTTGGATTAGTTGTCAAACACTCAAAACAATTTCTTAATTTAACATAGAATATTCAGGTAACGAAGAATCCTCTAAAATTGTTATTTTTGTGTAATTTCAGTTGTTTCGGATTAGTCCGGACATTAAACGGGCAGGCTGTGCCTGGCGTAACAGTCGAAGCGTTGTCTACAGCGTGCGATAATCTCCAAGAAGAAGCTGCTACGAGCAATGATGGCAGCTATCGGATTCGTGGACTACAGGTTAGTTTTTGCGCATTTTTTTCACAGTTTTTTCTTAAAAATTAAAATTCGCTTGTGCAGTAAGTCAAGCTTTATTAACAATATTTTGATCATTATTCAGTCTGTGTGACTGTGAGACAAATTTTATTTCAATATTGGTATATAGCCGTTTTAAAAAGAGTATCAAGTGAGTTTATAATTTTAGTTTCGGTTCGATTGGTGCGTGATTGAATCTGTCGTTTATTGAGTTAACAATAATAACGAAAGCTTCCAGTTAACGTAACCTCAAAAATAATTATATGGCTGATATGAGAAATCTTCTAATAAAAATATTTCACACAAATTCTGTCTTTTAAATCAAATAATTTAGAAATGTTTAATATATAATATGTATTTAAACTAATAATATTTAATTTTCATTTTCAAAAGATTCTAATTCTGGAATGCGTCGGTGCGGTGACTGTTTTAGCCGTCATGCGTTTATGATCTCCGTGTCAAATCTGAAGGAAGTTCAAGTGCAACTGTACTACGAAGTATGCCAGCGAGCTATAAAATTCAGGTAAATGCTGTGCTCAAATGGCGCAAGTTTCTCTGTTGAAAAATGTCACATTGATTCATCGTTTAAATCAAAATATAAATTTCAGTTTGGATATAAAATTACGGGTCGTTTATGATCGTACATCCTGTGTACTGAAAATATTCCGATTTTCAGCTGGAACGATATTTGCTATAAAGTTCGAGTCGACAAAACAAAATTTTATATGTTTTTGTGTTTTAAAGGTGAACGCAAGTGACATTCATCAAAAAGATATCATTGTATTGCCAGAAATCACTTCAATGGAAGTTAATGGAATTGTCAAGACGGAAGCAGAATATCTTTCAACTTTAAAGGTAGGTGAGAGATTGATTGCTAGTTGTAACGTTTTCTGCTCTTTTTAATGTCTTAAATCTGATTTGTATTTAGCTGTTTTTACAGTCGTTACTTTTGTGGCTTGGATGTAAGCGTTTGTTTTGGTCGTTTTTGTGGGGTTGGATATTCTCTGGGTATTAAACAAGGTGCCTTTACATCTGCTTATAACGATCTTCTGTCTAAATATTACCCTAAAATAAGGTACATTCTGAGTCATATGTGGCTGAGAAATTTACGATGTTTTACAGTATAATAATTTTTATGTTGTATTTATTAAGGTTATCGTAGCTCGAGAAAGTGACCCTGGAACAGCATTGCACTCGGTTACGTTGCGGCAGTCGCCCGTATTCTTTTTACCTTCGATGGAAATTGATAATAAGGTTAGTTTAATCTGTTACACAGTCAGGAGCGTGGTAGGGGACATGAGGGCATCCCCCGAAATTTTTAACGAGTCTGGCGCGTATACGTCGAATTATGCGATTGCAGGTCGTGCCACCTGAATTTTTTCTAGCTACGCCGCTGTGCTCGGTATGTAAGTGTGCAGCTGATTTCATTCTGTGTAGAAAAGAATGTACCCAGCGCACGTTGAGTTTTTGGACACCCCTTTGTTTAGATGGGGTACAACTTCTGCGAACCATGGCGCAGTATGGAAACGGCAACAAAATGCTCTGCTTATAGCTTGATTAGGGGTAATGCATGTGATAGCGACTCCCCTGTAAATAACGGGGATCGGCAAAAACGCAACGACTGATGGTACATTTTGTACCATGTGGAACACGCAACGTTGCACACTCTTGTATGATACACTTCTGGTTTAAACTAACGGCACTTACATGTCTTACTTTGTCCTTTATCCAAATTGCGATCATTATTCTCACAGCCACGAAATCCATCTACATATGGTTGGTTCATAAAAGAACGCAAAACATATTATTTTCTAGTTAGAGAAAATATTTTGGGTTTTGTAGTTCTGATAGCACCAAAAGCACAAAAAAATAAATGTTGCGGTGTATTTACTAAATGTGTTACAGCTTTTTTGCTAAGGAGTTTGAGGTTTTAATGAAGAATATTTTCGTAGCCATTTTTTGTCAACACGACGAGGCCGATCGGTTGGTTCATAGCCATTGCCTTCGATCTGCCCTTGTTAGAAATAATTAGAAATATACTATTTCTTTACTTCTTTATGACACTGAGCACATTTTCCATAATAAATTTAGTAAATAATGTAACAAGTACAGAAACTTCGTAGTTCTACTTTAGAAAAGGACTTATGTACGGTGCGCAATAGGGTTACCCATATGTGCAATATTTTAGCTTTACGTTGCTCGCTTGGAAACGTCACTGAATCCTCGACATTACGAACCATTCAGCTTGGAACAAACAACGTTCAAAGCAAACACATCTTTCCAACATTTTCGATTCAAATTTCAACCCGTGGTAAGTTGAAATAATTTTTGATTAAATTCTAGATGTGCTATGCTTATATGGCGATTCAAATCATTTGCAGAAAAGCAATATTTTTGTTGCACATGGATTAAGCCATCCCATTGTGCCTCACTTGGTAACGGGTCTCGATAGAGCTAGTTAAGCCTGTCACAGTCGAGGTTGTACTATTGTTTCAGAAGAAACAAGTGGATGCGGAATTGTCACGTGCAACTTACATAATGTTCCCAATTACGATTTTGTGTATTGTACTGGTACATTATAGACACAAGGTAATGTCGCTTATTGTCGTTTGAAAAACTTCTTGGAAAAAACTAATCAGTTGGAATAGTTTGATATTTTCTGTTTTGTTGAATTTATTGATAAATGTGAATAAAGAAAATTCGCTCCCATGCTATAATTAGGAGATTTGCGGGGGAATTTGGGGAACATGGTAATAACGTAAAATGAACTAATTGTTTTTAAGCAAATTTTGCAGTGTTAGTTTCACCGTTAACAGCATGAGTTGTAGAAGTATGCTAGGGTTGATCAGTGCTTCGATATATTTTTAAAACATTCATTCGAAATCTTTAGTTGAAAAACTAATAAAAATGACGGCTTTAGAAAAAGTCTAACCGGATGCTAAGTATATTGTCGCTGTTGTGTCGAAAATTTTTTCATTAATCAAATATGTTTGTTTTTATCGCAATCGATTACGGTTTTCTGTTATTTCAGGTACTGCCAATTGCACAAGAATTTTGGTTGAGTTCTGTAGAACTGATTTTAACTTCGGTACAGAAAGTATCAACGCGTAGCAGAAATTTCGGTGGTTCAGTATCGGATGATAACAATGGTAATGGGATGTCTTCAGGATTTGACCTCACATCAGGGTCCAATTTAGAAGAAAGCCCTAAAGGTTACATGATGGGCTTTGCTCCAGCAAGTGGACAGTTTGGAGGATCAAAAAAACGAGGGAAGTCACGAAAAACGTAGTTGTGAATTACATATCGAATATGACGGGGACGGTTATTCGAGACTCTGGTCTTGCTTTGGTTTCAGTATCATTGGGACGATTAGGGACGCCTATACTTGGGAATATGCTTCTTGATGGTTAGAGGCGTTGTGGAATTTGTAAGAAAGTGGTTGGAATGAAAATTTTGTGTGAACTCTATGTGCTCAGTTTGTCCTTTGTATCATTGTAGGCTTATGATATATCGACATGTCGCGCCTGCTAGTCTGTTTAAATTTAATGTCAATGATAGTGTGTATAAAGTTTGCAGGACTTTAAAATAGATTTCAATTTACACCATGTTTCGTAGATATTAAAACAGGTCTGGTTTCAAAAATTTGTAAATAGAGTTTTGAAGTAATTTGCAAACCTAGCCCACCTCGGTATGTTTAGGTATGGCGTGGCTTGTTTACCCTCGGCTAAACGTACTGTTACAGTGTAGGAACTAATTTGTTTAGTTGATTTTTGCACGTTTTGTGTGTTTACTAGTGCGCGTTGTTATCTCTATCAAAAAGAAAGGTTCTGTTTTGTTTTACGAGCAGGCATAGGAACTCGGTATGAAAAATATCCGGGTATGTATCCGAAAAGAAATATATTCGAATATGTATCCGAAAAGAAATATATCCGGATATAAGGACCCCAAATTCATATTTGTAATATTACAATGTTATCCCTTAGCTTCAGAAAATTTGTACAAAAAATTCACGTAACGTTTGTAGTTTGAAGAGTTGAGTGGAATGGTGTTAATCCAAAGTTCGAGCTAGACTAAAAACTGGGCTCTTTTCTGTTAGTCACCCGCCAGTCTCGGTTGCACAAATATAACATATTCCTAAGAAGCCTAAACCTAAGCCAAGCAAAAAAATAGTCTAAACCTTAAGCTTACTCTATTGTAGTCCCACAGAAAAACGTTCCACCCTTGAATACATGGGCCAAAGTGCAGAACTCGGGAGACTGGTCCGCAACACAACGAAATTAGTGTTTTAGGATGTAACAGGATAAAAAATATAACGACGAAAACGGATAGTGATCAAAATAAAGGATATGAAGTATAAAAGTTTTGGCCCATGTATAGAACAGGGCCGGGACAGTAGTATAACATATTCCTGAGCCTAAGCCTATGAATAAGTCTATTCCTAGCCTATGCCTAAAAGCCTGAGCAAAAAAATTAGTTTAAAGCTTAAACTGACTCTATTATAGCCCCTCCGGAAAACGATCCGGCCCTATTCTATACATGGACCAAAGTTTTCAAGATGTTTTAATTTTTCTCCAATAAAATTTGCGGCGTGTATTTCATTTCGAACAATTGCAGCATATCCGTAAAAAATTGCGCGATATATGTATGATTTATTTTTAATATTGAGAGTACAAATAATAGAATTTCCGTATTTCTATGACGGAAAACTATCTTTCTATCTACACACAAAATATATGGTCTTGTAACACATTAATGTCTTGAAAATATATGAGTTGAAATTATAAAACAACTTATTTAGTGTGTAGGTCATTTTGTGCCCAATACATAACATGAAAACTCCCTAAAGTACGTTCTAATGCTAAGAATTTAATTATCTGAGGATTTATAGTTTTACGCTCATAAACCACATTTGGCCACAGGACAGTCCATCGGGAGCTACCACGGTGTAACCGGATATTCGTTTCCGGTAAAAAACGGTGTTCGCTTCGTTTATATAAAGAACGGAAATTATGTCACTTTTACGTCAAAAGTTAATTCTAAATCGTGTATTTGTGGCAATTTTTCACTACAGATATGCTATTGTTCGAAATGCAACAAAAATTACGAAATTCATTCAAAATAATAAAATGTTCGATGCATCCGCTTTTTCCTTAAAATTTTAGAAATCCCGGTGAATATTTGCACGTCTCTATTGAGTTAGCAGAAAAATAAAATAACTTTGAAATTTTTTTACCTCGATATCCGTTTTCCCTTTCAATATTTTGATCACTATCCGTTTCCGTTATTTTTATTATCCGTCTACACCCTGGGCGCTACCAGTTAAAGGAGTGTTTAAGAAACCACAGTAAAAGCTGTATGCTTCGAAATCGGACACGGACAATAATTTAATGACTTTCCAACAGAAATAATAAATACACTATAAAAATATGGCGAAAAATAAGAAAGTACTAAATGGAGCACATTTGTCAATATATTTAACTGATTCACAAAATAAACACTGAATTGAGAAACGATGAAGAAAACCAACCTTATACTCAACCCTCTTGCTGCAGCAATTTATGTAATTTCAACTGAAACCTACTTCAAAATTTGAAGTTAAGCTCATGCTCTTTCACATGTTGTAGAGTTTGAGGTACGGATGTGCAATAGCAATGCCAAACTTTGTACTATGTATTATTTCATAATCACAGTTCGTACACAAAATTTCTTTCACCCGGTCGAAATACCGATCGCTCAAACTCTACGCAGAGATGACGGCAATAAAGGGTCGAACGAGATTAATTCTTTCGATTTAAGCAATAATTGTTTGGTGCGATGGCAGTATTTTCGATTACAAACAGTCATATAATTTGGTCCATAAAGCGACGTCAAATGATCATGAGGTAAATTCGGTCCGTTGAAGCTAAAAGGTCCGAACACGTACGACTTCAAAGGCGTCAGGTTGGCAGTTGTAAGTCCACTTGGCCAAATACATTGAGCACGATTATTCCAATAACACACAGCATTAAACTGCTTGACCACAACAGGAAATATATCTAAAAATACTAGTCTGTTTTCAGAAGAAATATCAAAAAAACTGTGTACGTTACGCAAACCAGATTATTCGTAAGGTCATACATGGACCATGTGAGTTTAGACGTAATTTGGTACATACCAGCCGTAGTGTAAAATCAATAGTCAAAGCAATACGTACTAGGCTTATATTAGCTGAACAGCATCCGTAGATTATGTGTCAACCGACTGATGAATAAAAATCAATCATTCAGT
Source organism: Enoplolaimus lenunculus (assembly GCA_030248215.1). Lineage (NCBI taxonomy): Eukaryota > Metazoa > Nematoda > Enoplea > Enoplida > Thoracostomopsidae > Enoplolaimus > Enoplolaimus lenunculus. The sequence continues at coordinate 25,383 of JASANG010001126.1, forward strand.
TTATAAAATTAATACAAAACACATAGCTATAGTTTATGCTGCTGGCATGCTACTATCGATCTGTGAACAATTATTCAATCCAAACTCTATAAACACAGACAATGATTAAGCAAAAGTCAATGGGTGATGCTGTAAGCGGTGCTCTCTTGGTAAATAAAATGTCACAAACGCGTAGCTAAAACAGCGCTAAAATATACCGACAAAAGGAAATCCACATTGAACGGTTTCACTGTCAGGTAGAAATCGATCAGCTTTAGCATTAAAAATTCTCCAGCCTCCATACCACCATTCGATGCACTCGTATCCACACTCGCTTAGGCGAGTTAAAACAAGATCACGAAATTTTCTGCGGTCGCTCTGAAATCATAGTTGAAGATCGAGTAGTGGTGTGATCTTTCTGCAAGGCTTCGCTTGATGTTTATGTACGTATTGCGTATGCAAAACACAAGAATCATACGCAATCTAATTCAGTCAGTTTATGCTATCAGATTTTTTCTTTAAAAACACGGTACTCACAAAATAATATAGTTCTTACCTTCCAAATGCAGAAATCAACATCGTCGTCCCATGGTATTAGTCCACCATGTCTGACTGCACCTAACAGTGTTCCACCATCCATCCATATTTGTATACCATATTTTGTCGCCATCCGATGTACATCGCTTGCTGTACGGTACAATTCATCGATTTGCCTTTGGTTAAGCTTAGGAGCAAAATAATATTGCGAAATCTCTGTAGACTCCGTAGACACTAGTTCGTTTACCTTTGATTCATTAAACAGAGCTGCGAAAACTGACCCATCCAGGATGTCACTGTCAACATCGTGGATGGAAGGCACAAATTCACATGGTACATTGTCACATTTCCTACACAAAATACTGTTATTATCAGTTGAACTCTCTGATAGCATCAAACGCTGCAATAACTTAAGTTATACATGTTGCGTTGGCTCCAGCATGCGCGGTGTATCATGCTGCGGCGCCCACTCGACCCCACGTCCTCCTAGCTATGTTTTTCTTTAGCTGTCTCGAGCTGTATAAACACAACCTTATATGGTTTATCCTTTATTCTGAGGTTCACCCTATATTTTTGTACAAATCTGCATGTGCTCGTCACAACAGCGCCTTTTTTATAATTCAGCGCCGGTTTTGCCCATGATGCCAATTCCGTAATTATCATATATTGCATAAATTTGTATTTATCTATTTTGATGTTTTCAGGCCCTCCATCTCCATTCTTCCCCAAGCAGTATTCGGCAGGTGGATGGGTCTCGATTTTTGAGTCTTGGTGGTTTAGAACCTAGACCAGAAGTCGAGGAAGTAGCAAAAATATATGGCTGTTTTGTTGACATAACGGCCGGTTTGTATTTTCCGGGAAAATTCTACCATGGTTAATTGAGTAGATTTCATTTTATATATTTATCTTGAATGTTATACATACCGTTGGTAAATAAACATAGCTTTAGGTGTCCATATATAAAAACAGTCACAAACAAGAGTGTTAATTTGCAATAATGCCTAAAGTTAAAAGGCCATTGTGCTATTAAGAACGAATGAACAAACGACATATTAAAGCTTGTAATAAACTTAAACCGTAAACAAAACCTGAGAGTGTCGTTGTTCAGAAGGCATCAACGAAAATCAATGGTTATACACTTCCGCTTGAGAATATTTTTTGCGTTTCTTGCAGTTTTACGCCTTTTTAAGCATAAAATACAGTAAGGATGTAAAATAATGAAAATAACAGGTCAATGGAAACCGGATACCAATCAGAACAAACGAAACCAAAAAGTGGACCTTTGAAAATATAAACATGTTGTATTTTATATTCAACACCGCGCCTAAATTTCCAAACATTTATCCGGGTTTCTAGGTTTGTCGAATAGCAGCACATCTGCACCAAGGGAACAATCGTAGGTGTTCCCTGCTCCGACAGATATTTGCTAAAATTAACAAATTAATCATTGTGTACGTATTAACTTCGCGTCACCTCCGGCTATAGGGCAAATTTTGCTAACCACCAGCACCGGTATTTTTCACCTCACAGGTTGTCCCTGATGGACATATATATTTTCAAAAACTTAATTATATTAAGTATATAATATTTAAGACACTAACAATATATATGAGCAGAGAAATAACGGAATTTCAGCTATTTCTTTAAAATGAAAACCGAAACTTTAAAATCAAACACGCAATCAACGGTTTTACACCGTGCGATATTAACCGTTATCACTCAAAATAATATTTGTGATATTTAAGAAAAAATTTCTTACATTTCAGAAATATGATTAGCAAGGTGCACTTGAAAAGTATTTCTGTTTTAACGGAAATGTTTTCAAAAAACGTTTTGAAATAAAGTCTGAAAATAAACGGTTTCCACTTATTTTTAGAAAAATTGTCTTAAATATCAGCAAAACTTTTCAGATTTGCCACAGAAAACACTTTTCTGAATAAATTCAGAAATACTTTTTTGTGTGTATATATATGCATTCTGATAGATATATTTTAAGAAAAAACTGAGAAAATGATAATCCAAAATTTTTATCACGCATTTTTCGTCAATCGTTTTTTTTGTTGATTGTTTAAATAGCAACCCCTAAACAGTGTATCTCCTTTAAATATTCATGTGTCAATATCTCAAAGTCTTACTATCTTTAATACATATGCCTGTTTTATATATACCTAAATATGTATATACATATAGTAGTGATATATATTTTTAGATAAATTCAATTGTAACATTTGGCCTAGAAAGTCGTGCCACGGAACTGAGTGAAATTTCAAACATATAGCAGCAATATATGTACATACCCGCAAGGTCTTTGATGGGGCGGTTGTATTAACCGGAATTTAGACGCCGCTATTCGATGTTTTGTGGTTTCCCCGACTACAGTCACAAATGTCCATGGCGGCGGGTTTATACAAGGGTTTCGGTAGTTTTGGCCTGAATAGGGCCTAATCACGCCAACAATCCCACGGTCTATGAGCGCTGGCGTATAGTATATGTTGATCAAAAGTTTGAGCATTTGTAGCAGAATTATAGGTTTAAATGTATAAAAACTTATGAAACAAACTGTTTTAAAAAATAATTTTGCTACAGAACTGTCTTCTCCAGAGGGTACCCCCCTTGTTATTCGGTTACGGACTGTTATTTATTTTTAATCCACGCTACGCCGCCCATCGTTACAGATATATTTCCGGTACTGCAATTATCCGTCGAATTAAACGGTTATTTGTCTTGTGTCACATCTTAAACGATCATACAAGGTTATACTTAGGAATGTACTTTCAAAATTTAAGTACGCTTTAAAGTTTCGAACTCAAATTATTTGGTCCTGGAGTCATTTATGTGCTACAATTAGGGCTAATTGACATTTATGGACTCTAATTAGGGTTTAGGGACTCTATCCGCTTACGGACTCTTATTAGTCACACGGACTCCAATTGATTCGGAATCCAAATGGAGACCCCCTCTTATTACCTCTCCCTCTCTTATTCGGGTCAATACAGTATATATATAATATGAATTTTTAAACATTTTTAACAGTTTCTTGCCGATGTGCATTTGAATAACGAATTAATTAGTTTGGTATATAAAGCAACGGTTTGAATTTTAATGAAAAACTCATCGTGTTTTTAAAATCAACTTTGAGACAAATTTTAGACGATAATTTTTGCGCAGGTAAAAACGTTTAACGCATTCCATAAAATGGCCCATAAAATAATAAATTTCCCAAAATTATTATAGTTTAACAACATTTCCAGTTTGTTGTTCGTGTTTGGATGCTAGAAAACTGAATCTAAATAGGGCAGAAAAGCTCTCGAAATGTAGACTTGTCTCTTAATTAAGTTATTAAAAGGTTCGACTGAAGTATGCTAAATAAGGGCGGTATCAGTAGCATGGCCCATGTTATTATAAAGGCCGTCCCAATTTCCCGGGACACAAATATAAGCGGAGTGCACACTTATGAGCTCCTGTTTACATATGCACAGGCAAATATTTACGTAGGATATATACATATATATAAATATATATAAAGATATATATGATATATATAAACATATATAATATATATTATATATGTATATTATATATATATATATGTTTATATGTTTATATATCTGTCCCAACTGTCTTATCTGTCCCAAGTGTCCAACTGTCCCATCTGTCCCATCTGTCCCAAATGTCCCAACTGTCCCAACTGTCCCATATGTCCCAACTGTCTCAACTGTCCCAACTGTCCCATCTGTCCCGTTTGTCCCATCTGTCCCATCTGTCCCAAGTGTCCCATGTGTCCCAACTGTCCCACCTGTCCCATCTGTCCCAACGGTCCCAACTGTCCCATCTGTCCCAAGTGTCCGAACTGTCCCATCTGTCCGAACTGTCCCATCTGTCCCGTTTGTCCCATCTGTCCCATCTGTCCCAAGTGTCCCATGTGTCCCAACTGTCCCATCTGTCACATCTGTCCCAAGTGTCCCAAGTGTCCCAACTGTCCCATCTGTCCCATCTGTCACAAGTGTCCGAACTGTCCCATCTGTCCTAACTGTCCCATCTGTCCCAAATGTCCCAAGTGTCCAAGTGTCCCAACTGTCCCGTCTGTCCCAACTGTACCATCTGTCCCAACTGTCCCATCTGTCCCAACTGTCCCATCTGTCCCAGCTGTCCCAACTGTCCCATCTGTCCCACTGTCTCATCTGTCCCAACTGTCCCGCTGTCCCAATTATATTTTTTGAATATACTCCTGGTACATTGCTGTCCCGGGAAAATGGGTCGGGTACTCCTGGTACATTTCAGTCCCGGGAAAATGGGACGGCCTTTAAAGTAACATTGGCCAGTAGCATAAACATATTCCTAAGCCTAAAGCCTAAGCAAATAACTTGTCTAAAGCGTATGCTTAATAGTTGACTGTAGACACATGAAAAAACCGTTCGTATGTGATCGACTCATGGGTCAAAGCTTAATCCTAGTTGAGCGTGGCCAAAACAGTGGATTTGAGAAAGAACCAAACCAGAAATTTGGTTAAAATATGTAACAACGGCAGTAACTACAGTGGTCGAAACCAAATTCTTCCGTGTACGAGGATCTTTACTGCTAAAGCGGAATTTTGAACAACGGCACCTTTGTCAGAATAGAACGGTATCAGTTTTCTAGAAATATCAATATCAAAATTTTCTCTGCAAGCTCGTTCAGGTATAATTGCATTTTGTTTGGATTGGCCTGTATGGCTTTATATAAGTCATTATTGAACCAATAAATAAGTTCTAACTTTCTGTAGTAGTTCGCTGCAATAATTATATACTCGTATCTTATTCGATGTTTGAGTCTCGGCGCTTTCGCCAGAACAACCTTTGATTGGTTGCTAAAGTAATCGTTAACCGTCCGAAGCCAATGAAATGCTACCATTAATTGCAATGCTATATTTTTGCTGCAAAAGTACCGTAGTGCCCCGAATAAGAAGAGACGACTGATATTTGGCTTGCCTCTTCCCCTGGTATTCGGTTACAGACTGTTATTTATTTTCAATTCATCTCGTGTTAATATAGGTGATCCCAACATCCTTTTTTATGCTATTTTTGGGCACAACTAACTCGCTTTTAGCATTTTTTGGTTGTCATGTCTGTTAATCTTTTTTGGAATTAATAGAGTTCAAGCGGGTATCTGAACATCCGTTACATATTTTAGTAGTCTAAGCCATTCCACTGCTTTCACTTTTATGGACGCTAATTAGGACTTATGGACTTCATCAATTAACCGACACTAATTTGGAATTACGACTCCTGTTGTTTGGGACTGAAAATGGGACGCCTTTTTTATTACGCTCACCCAGGGGGTAACAGATAGTAAGAATAACGGAAAAGGAATTGGAAACGGATATCAAAGTATAAAAGTTTCAAAGATGTTGTTTTCTTTTTCTGTCAACAAAATTAAAGACATGCAAATATTCACCGGGTTTTCTAAAAATTTGTAGAAAAACATGGCGAATACAGCGAATTTTTTAACATTTTGGACGACTTTTGTTATTCTTATTTCGTTTCGTACAATTACAACATATCTGTAATGAAAAATTACGAGAAATATACGTGATTTTTATAACTAATTATGAGCGTAAAGTATGACGGAATTTCCTGGTATTTCTATAACGGAACCGATACCGATTTTTACCGGAAACAGAAACGGAAGCGGATACAGTGTTGCTGCGTGCCCTCACCCGTTTTATTCGGGTCACTACAGTACTGTAGGAAATCTTGTAGTACGGTTGACAAAATTGTTGCGAACTGCGCGTTATAGCCAGTAGCTGATCTCACATTTTACAAGCAGGCCTGGTGTCACCCATATGAAACCAACAGCTTAAATTTAGTCTCTATTGCAATACCCAAATATCAACCAAGTGAAAGTTCGGCCGTTGAATTTTAAGCTTTAATTTAGGCCATTCAAACTTCCCATACGGTCTGCTTTAGTCAGAATTAAAGCTGGGTTGTAGTAGTATTTTTAAGCAACCAATGTTGTATATATGCGACTATAGAACTCGGCTCATTCTTCGACTGAAACCAAAAAAGAGGGGGGTTACGAGCTTCACGTATAGGGATTTTGGGTATTTCATGTATTGCAGTTCCTAGTTTGAATTTTGAATTCAAGAGTGGTTCAGTTGGGTCTTTGATGTGGTTTCGTGTGGTTTAAGATTATTTGGAAGTTTATGATTTTAAGTTTAATTGAATGACGTCATATTCGCCGGTTTAGCTGATATGGACGTTATTGAGGGTCGTTCACATTTTACAAATGAAATTATAATTTTGTAAAACCGAGTGTGCAGAAATGCAATCTGAAATTTAGATATTAAACAAATTATTTTAATTTTAATAGAAATTCATAAAAAATTTACACTCTGAACTTTTGTTTACGTTTTGTTAATTTAACGACTAGCATGCGTTGAGTTTTACTCGTAAGCTGGTTACTTCTAAAGTTTACTTAATATGGCGCGAGGCGTCGAACCCCAGCTGGAACCGGTGTACGGCCGTCTCCAGCGGCGATTATCGGCGCCAGGCGGCATAGTAAAAAGAGTACAGGTTGAAAATGAACTCGTGCAGGTTTGAATTGTTCCACTTTACATCTGTGACAGGACATTTTAAAAATTGTTTCAAAATCGCAAAACAATTTTACCATTTTTAAAAACAGCGCTACACTGTAAAAAATGGCGAGTCAAATTGACTCTCTCTGAAATAGGCTTTTCCTGACTACATAAACTGTGTCAAAATTCGACTCCACCAGAGTCAAATTCGATTTATTGAATCGCTCAGTGAGTCGAATTTGACTCTGGCGGAGTCAAAGTTGACTCAGTTTGTGTAGTCAGGAAAAGCCTATTTCCGAGAGAGTCAATTTGACTCACCATTTTTTACAGTGTAATCGTTTTTTAGACAAACGGTAAAATTCTAATTATTCATTTCATAGGTTGTCCATTTTACAAAAAAAAGTGTTTCTTAAAAGATATTTAATTCAAACGCGAAAAGTATTGCAAAATAGCGTTGTATTTTTGACACGATTGGTTCGACGTCAACAAACTACTATGGAATTTATTCAAATTTTTCGAAGATAACATTTTTATTAATTTAATCAAAAATAACAGTTCAAAATATTATTTTTTTGTTAAATTTACGCTTCGTTCTATGTAAACATTAATAATCGTTGTTAGTTTCAAAAATTTGCCTGAAATTCATTTTGCAAACTGGTAATTTTCAATGCTCATTATTTTGGTTCAATTCAATAATACATTGGTTAAAGTTGCAAGATTTGATTAAATTGTTTTCTTTCTACCTTAACAAATTTTACACATTGTGCTTTTGCCGATGGTCTGAGAGAAAGGTCAGCGGCCCCAAACCCCCTGAAAAAACTTTACCCCCTACAAAATTCTCAACTTTCCTTGTAAGTCACCAAAAACGCTTGTATGCTCTTCCTGAAAAATATTTCGCCACCCTAGCAAAATGAGCTGGCTATACGGGCCTGATTGTCGTAAAACGCATGTTCACTTATAATACTAGGAAAAAGAATATAGTGAGAAAGTTTTGTTTTCTCAAAATTTCAGCCTATGCTTGAACATAATCCACCCAAAATGTTACCTAAAAACAAATTCGTTTTGATTTAAAAAATCATTTTTTGCTACAAATTCATTTGTTTTAAACAACCATTTTTTGCTTCAAATCCGTTTTGTTTTAAAAAATTTATTTTTTCTACAAACTCGATTGTTTTAAAAAATCATTTTTTGCTTCAAATTCGTTTCTACTAAAATATTCATCTTTTGCTACAAATTCGTGTTTTAAAAATTCATTATTTCTACAAATTCGATTGTTTTAAAAAATCATTTTTTGCTTCAAATTCGTTTTCTTTTAAAAAATTCATCTTTTGCTACAAATTCGTTTTGTTTTAAAAATTCATTTTTTGCAACATTTTTGTCAATTACCGAACTTTAGCTTTCGTTATTTTTAAAGCTTGTAAAATGTCAAAATAGCTTAGTTGTAAAGGTGTAGATACCATCAATTGGTTTTGTGAATATTAAAAAGGTCTTTTTCAAGTTGCATTAAAAGTGGAGCATAAATTTTTTCAGCAGGCAACAACGTCAACATTTCGTTTTTCCCAATGCTGGTGTTTAGCGTTGCGATATTAAAAAGTGGAGTTGAACATTTTCAAATCAACTTTTTAATATTGCAAGGCTTGACATCAGAATCGAGTTATTTTTCATTGCAAATAAAGTGTGTTTATCTTACGCACCATATTGTTTTTAGTACGTAAGATCCATACATTCATTGGCCAATGCAACAACACGCGAGATCGCATGAATGTAATTTCCGTTTGCGTGTTATCAAGCGGACAATTTTGTGCAAACAAACATATTTACGCTGTGTTGCTTTTATTGTGTATTTTTAGCACATATTATTTGCATTTGCGTTTTTTGTATTTTTGTTTGTTGTTTTGACATTATTTTTATTATGTTTTGTTGATAAATGTTTCTCGATCCGTTGAGATTCGCTGTTAAGGTGTATACGAGGCTTTGGCTGGGACCCGTAGCCAAAAGTTGTAGGGGTGTCAGCTTCCTCAGAATAATTTCGCCCCCCCCATCAGAAAAAATTCAACCTTGTTTGTAAGTCATTGAAAACGTTTATATGCCATCAGCACCTCCGGAAAACGATCCAGCCTTGTTCTATACATTGGCCAATTTACCCTCACAACACTCTTTGAGGTTCGTCCAGCTGAAATGTATCATGGCCGCCGCAGTTGGTACCTGTACTAAATTGTGTCTTTAGTGTTCGCTTATAGTCTACCGTTCATTTATTTAAAGTTCGTTTGTCTGTGACATTGACATTTCTGGTATTTTTGTAAAAAATATTTACCAGCCTTTTTCACACTTCAACCTATTTTAATTCTTGATTGAAATTAAATTTTTCTACAAAACTTATAGACCAGCCTCAGGATACGTTTTAGTTGAATGGAATATATTTCGCTACCGTGTTGAAAGGGTACGATACTGGTGTGAATCATATCCCCTTAAAATTGTTTTTGACAGACACAAAAACAAACGCCTGCATTGCATGTTTTCGAATCGTCCACTGATGTTTAGAGGTCAAAAAATAATATTTTCGTTCGCCTCATGTTTTTGTAAATTTTACGTCAAATTGTACCCTACACAATTGAATTTTTGGTTTAGTCTGACGATGCTCAACCTTATCGTTCGGCGTTTATTGGTCGGCCTTATTTTTTCTAGATGTCTGTCTCATTTGTATACACAACGCGTGTAGTGAGTATAAAAATACCCGGTTCCTCAATTTGTTTACTTTCAAGACAACAGTTTAGTAATTTTTTAAACCACAACTTTGTCAACGATCGTTCAATTGACCAATCACAGAACCCAAATTTTTGCCCTGGTCGTATTTGACAATTGCTGGGTACATTAAAATATAAGGCCAGTCAGCTAAACCTAAGCCTAACAACCTAAGCATAGCTGCCATATTCTCAAACGAGTATAGCACCTATTATCAGTTAGCGATAGGTTTTCAAACTGACGAACATATGCAATTGCAGATGTTAAAATTGGTACAGATGTAGGAAAAATCAAATACGAATAGAGTGATGAATTTCAAACCTCACGTTTCGTTGGTTCCAAAGTTACAGGACTTATCAACAACTGGCGATAGGACTACACATAGTTGAAAATACGAGCTTAGGCCTATAAATCCAGGCGTAGGTCTTGTAGCCTCTATCCACCAGTGCCCGCCTGCCTCTTAGTACTGGCCGGCATATATAATTGACTTGGCCCGCGGGGACGAAACTTCTCAAATCGCTATCTAACAGTAGTTTGAAAACGTTACTACAAGTTTATTACTTTAAGTTTAAATTTAAATCATTTCAAAAATACGTTTCACGCTATAAAGTTTACGTAGTTTTATGGCTAAATTTGAAATTGAAACTTTACCAAATTTGATTTGAAAATATTGTTTTTTTGTTATGAGAATGTTGTTGTTTAATTTTGAACTAAGATTCAATGACGAATGGATAACGAAAACAGGACTTTGGACGTATTTTTCACCCGCCTACAAAAAATTTATCAAAGCATCATTGTAAATTTCAGTGAGTTGATTTTAACTCAGAATGAATTGAATCAGTCAGTCTGAGTTAGGACTATCAGAACTCAAAATTTTGAGCTTATTCAATTCATTCTGAGTTCATTAATCAACTAGCCCAGAGTCAACTCAACTGAGAGTGAAAATCAACTCAACTCTGAGTGAGCTAATGGATACTGAGGTTTTATTTCAGAAATAACTAACTCGTTAGCTGAATTGGTTAATCAGCTCATTGGAATTTACAGTGTAGAGAATTTTATGCATTACATTTATCTCTGAACTAGCTAAGTAATTTTTTGTCTAATCGGTTGAAAATGTTTTGTTGTGAAGCGTCAGCATGATTAGGATATTTTAAAGTTTTTGAAGGTTCTGGCTAAAAATACGTCTGGTTCAAAATCACATGTGTACCTGTAGATTACCGTGAAACTTTACTTGAACCTTTAAATCAATCCGAATTTAAATTCTAAAATATAACGTCAAAAATAAACTTCAGCGTATTCAGATAAAACAAATTTTTTGAAATTTCAAAAATTCCAAGAGTTGGCCATGATGGTATCATCCATTGAGAAAGCGTTGTAGAAAAAAATAAAATTTAGTGAATTGGTTTTAACCCAGAAGGTGAGTTGAATCCACTCAGAAGCCTAAGCTCCGAATTCAGCCTTTCATAACTCAATACTCTGAATTGTATGAAGTCATTCTGAGTTAATTAATCAACTAATTCGAAATTAAGTCAGCTCTGTGTGCGTTTATATTTATATTGGGAATAACTAAGAAATAATCAGAAATCACTAATTCTCTCTCTGAGAGTTGATTAATCAACTAATTGAAATTTATAGTGCACTTGTAATTCGAACGTTCCTAATTCAAAAACTATTCAGTGTTGATTGTCAAAATTCTAAATACCCAATCTGCCGTTTGAAAGTTTGAGATCAAAAGTTGAAATTTGCATTTTCGTTGAAAATCAGTCGAATAAATTAACCGAATTGGCACAACCGGGGCGATTTGAATTTGAGGAACAAGGAACCGATACATAAAAACGACTGAAAATTAAATTTTAAAGTCAAAATTGTAAGATGTTTAACCACTATTCAGTGAAACTAACTCCGAACCGGATAGAAATAAATTTGAATTGAGGGTCCGCGCGGTATATTCCCCCCCTTTTATTACTTCTTGAGCCAATGACTTGAAATAAAACCGCCTGATGCGGCTGGTGTTTATCTTTAAGCTTAACTAGGAATCTTGGGATTTGAGTTTTAAACGAAAGCTTATGGAATATTTTGAACTCGATCGGTTTAACTTGGAACGCTAAATTAGGTCCAGCCGGAGTTCTGCGATATATCGGGGTTCGTTGTCTTTGGCCCGTTTGGTGTTGAGTTTCACATATGTTGGTAATATCGAAGCTACCACAGTTTCAGATAGACACATACTCTTCAAGAAGGGGGTCAACTCCAAGTGAAATATTTCTCTCTGTGAAAAGCTTTAGGTTCACTTAAAAATTACGCCAAATCAGCGGCAGATTTAGAATTTCTCGGCGGGGGATATTCGAGATTAACCGCGCGCCCCCCGTGATAACTCCCTTCTAAAAATGAGTATTTTAGTAAAAGCTGTGAACTGTTAGTCCGACAACCAGAAACCGGTCTAAAATTTCACTCCATGACCGTCCAGATCCGTGTCTATAGAGCAACCCAGGCTTTCTCTGTGAACGAAACCTTAAGGATGGTCTTTCACAACAGCGAAATAATTAACCAAGTCCAGGACGTTGGCTACATTGACAATTAACCCCTTCTCACATTGAGTTGCCTGTAGGCAACTCAGCGCAGTGTATATACGTTAAATAATATATATCGCACCGTGTTTAACAATTGCAGCACGTACATAGTACTAAATCACCACAAGACGTGAGAGCCCCCTCGGGCTCGAGCGTCAAGCTCCTATAGCTGAGTGGTGATGGTATACGCCTCCCACTCCAGTCACTGGAGTTCGAATCCTAGCATAAAAGTAGGTCTCAGGGGAAACAGGAAATATTCATGTGAGAAAGGGTTAATTGGAAAAATTTGCGAGCGAATCGAGCAAAAAGGCAGACGCGTATTTTTTAGCTAAAATCCTCAAAAACTGTTCCTTTTGGTCTTATAAAGCTTTACATATTGATTTTGTCGTTCAACTGGTTTAGCTTTCCACTCTGAGCGACATCCAATCAGAAGGTTTCGGTGGCACTAAAACAGCGCTGTGAAGCCCGGCCGGTTTAGAGAGGATATAACATCAATCAAAGGTTTTGCCGGCGACCGTAGCGAATACCGACAAATTGTGGTATAAATATGCCAGCGTATTATTCGAAACCCTGTGAAAGAAAAATTCGCGAGCGAAGCGATCAAGAAGCCAGACGCAATGTTAGCATAATCATGATGCAAAGTTTCAATTTTGTTCACTACGCCAATTTAAGGCATAAAACAATTTGAACAGGGACATGCAGTAACATTATACTTTATAAGCATAGCTAAACCGTTTTCTGAATAGCAAAATTTTGCGAAGAGAAGTATTTTAACTTGTTTACTTTTCTCTCACGGACTCGAGTTGATTCTGGATTGGATAGTTCTGACGTAAAATTGAAATATTTCAACGTAGCTTTCAGATTTCGACCATATTCGGCTTTAGTGGTTAATATGTTTTTCGCTCCTACGAACTCAATTTGATTCTGGTTTAGTTCTGACGTAAAATTGCAATATTTCAACGTCGCTTTCAAATTTCGACCCTATTCGAATTTAGTGGTTAATATGTTTTTGGAAACTATCTGCAATATGCCATATTACTATTTTGTATGCGAAACGAAAATGCTAAATACTGCACTGTAGCAAAAGCGGAATAATCACAAAAGTGTGTAACATTCTAGGTTTTGCATAGCTCAAAATGTACCAGCACTCGTTGTGTTTTGGCTTAACCCCCCTTATTTACAGGGGTCGATTTACATTTATTACACGTAAAATTTTGTTCAAATGTCAAGCGAACCATTTTGCCGTGTATATAACACGGTATGAATTTTAGTATCTAACAATTTTGACCCTCATAAAAATTACGGTGAACGATTTGGCCAAAAATGCAACATACGCTGGGTTCGTATCTTGTCTACACAGAATGTAGACAGTTGCATACTCTTATTGAAAAGTATCATGCCTTTTTGATTGTAGTAAGGTGTTATAGGTCTGCGACCCGAATATCTTAAGTATCTAGAAGATAAAAGACAAACGATGGAGGCTCCAAACTGCGATCCCCGTTGTAAAGTTTGCTTCAATTGTCTCAATCCCGTATTTAGCTCAACATGAACGAAGGTGCTAAATAAATTCAGAACAGAAACGGGCCCATGTGTAGAACACGGCCGGATCGTTTTCCAGAGGGGCTATAATAGAGTCAGTTTAAGCTTTAGACTAATTTTTTGTTTAGGCTTAGGCTTAGGCTTAGGAATAGGCTCATCCATACGCTTAGGCTTAGGCTTATGAATATGACTATACTACTGTTCCGGCCCTGTTCTATACATGGGCCAAGAAGCGTATAAGAAATTGACACGATTGATATACAGAGGCTGCTTAAACGTTGTTGCTCTTGGATCCACTCGGATCCAAATTTTTTTCTCGTGTTTACTGAGCTTTGAGGTCATTTGGCTACAAGCCTGCGTTAGATATTTAAGGAAGTAATGATTATTTTAGTATTTAAATGTGTTTGGTTGAGTGTTAAATAGCGATTTGTCTAAAGCAATTACTTGAACGTTCTGTCTCACTTGTTTTCTGCTTTACGTTGGCCTGGTTTTAGCTTTATGTTTTATATTAAGAGTCATTTTAAGCCTGTGACTTTTTGCGATTTTGAATTAGAAAATTACTTCGATTTGGGTTGTTGTTGTTGTTGTTGTTGTTGTTGTTGTTGTTGTTGTTGTTGTTGTTGTTGTTGTTGTTGTTGTTGTTGTCGTTGTTGTCGTTGTTGTCGTTGTTGTCGTTGTTGTCGTTGTTGTCGTTGTTGTCGTTGTTGTCGTTGTTGTCGTTGTTGTCGTTGTTGTCGTTGTTGTCGTTGTTGTCGTTGTTGTCGTTGTTGTTGTTGTTGTTGTTGTTGTTGTTGTTGTTGTCGTTGTTGTCGTTGTTGTCGTTGTTGTTGTTGTTGTCGTTGTTGTCGTTGTTGTCGTTGTTGTTGTTGTTGTCGTTGTTGTCGTTGTTGTTGTTGTTGTTGTTGTTGTTGTTGTTGTTGTCGTTGTTGTCGTTGTTGTCGTTGTTGTTGTTGTTGTCGTTGTTGTTGTTGTTGTTGTTGTTGTCGTTGTTGTTGTTGTTGTCGTTGTTGTCGTTGTTGTCGTTGTTGTCGTTGTTGTCGTTGTTGTCGTTGTTGTCGTTGTTGTCGTTGTTGTTGTTGTTGTTGGTGGTGGTGGTGTTGTTGTCGTCGTCGTTGTCGTTGTTGTTGTTTCTGTTGTTGTTGTTGTTGTTGTCGTTGTTGTTGTTGTTGTTGTTGTTGTTGTTGTTGTTGTTGTTGTTGTCGCTGATGTTGTTGTTGTAAAATCTACATCGCATGCTGTCGATCGCAACAATATTTTTCTCTTTGTACGCTTCTAAAATTACCATTCTGGCTAACAACATCTCAAAACGTTAATTACAAGAGTGCAGCCAAAAAGTGTCTTCGGGGCGTCCAATCAGAATCAGTAAATGGGGCGTCCAATCAGAATCAGTAAGTGGGGCGTCCAAGCAGAATCAGTAAGTATGTCATAATTTACGTTACTTACTATCTGTCACCACTCCTGGCATTAACCCCTTCTCACATTGAGTGGCCTATAGGCAACTCAGCGCAGTGTATATACGTTAAATAATATATATAGCACCGCGTTTAACAATTGCAACAAGTACACATATACTAAATCACCGCAAGACGTGAGAGCTAAGACGTGAGAGCCCCCTCGGGCTCGAGCGTCAAGCTATACGCTTCCCACTCCAGTCACAGGAGTTCGAATCCTAGCATAAAAGTAAGTCTCAGGGGAAATAGAAAATATTCATGTGAGAAAGGGTTAATTCATATATGCAAAGATGCTTATAGACAGACCTCAGACGGTAGATTCGTACTCGCGTTAAAGACAACAGTATCCTTCTCTTGTAGCTAACTCAGGGAGTAAGGACAGCCTTCAATTATGCAACCAAAAAATCCTGATTACAAAAACACTACTAAAAAGAGTTTAATGTACTTTGATGGGGGGTAGGGAACTTAAGGCGCAGACATGGATTTGACCCCCAATCCAAATTTGTTGATGAGCCACTGCTTAACGATGCAATATTTATAAAAACACTGGAGCAATAATAGAATATGACCATTTGGGTCAATGCAAAGAACAGGGGCGGAACAATATTATACGCATATTCCTAAGCCTAAGCCTAAGCCCTAGCCTAAGCGTAAGAATGTGTTTATTACTAAGCCTAAGCCTAAGCATAATCCTAAGCCAAGCAAAAATTAGTCTAACTTACCCTTTTCTAGTCCCACAGAAAAACGTTCCGCCGCTGATCTTTACATGGGCAACCATTTGGAACACAAATCATAGCAAAAATATTATACATATAGCTCTATCTAATATTTATTTTGTTTCGACCGAAATGTTGCATACGTATGCAAATGGCTGTCTTAAAATACAAGCTAAGCCATTACTTAGCGAAGATTTCTAAATCTACTGATTTGGCTAATTTTTTGACGCGTTTTTAAGAAGGAAATATGTATAGCAATGTTTTTTCTTTCGAAATCGAACAATTATGAATCCCACGTTCCATGAAAACATGATCCAAAAAAAGATATACATGCGGTTTACCGTTGACTCAAGGATTAATTTCGACTCAAATGTTGTAATGGCAGTAAGAACTTTGTGTAGCACCTAATCACCAGTCGGTTCAGCGGTTTGTGCCTTCTGAACACCAAAAAAACTGGTTCGATGGAACGCTTTTCGAAATAAATTTTGCCATGCATTAATGTCAGACCCACCATTGTCGCTTTTCCATTTGAAAACCTATTTCTAACTGATGATAGATGCTACACACAGTCGAGAACACAATTCATTGAAGCCTATGTCTAAGTATACTCCTAAGCGTATCTCTAAGACCTACGACCGCTTCTTGACATAGGCAAAGATGCATGGCATATTACTTGATCTTTGTAATTTCTTTCGGAACAATTCTATTTTAATAGAATTATTGTAAAGTTTAGGATTATAATTTAATCGAAATACTGTTTCAATTCCATTGTAATCTCGTCATTTAAAATTGTCAAAATTTGGGCAAAACCTTCAGAGATGATTTCTGAGATATGACTTTAAAGTCAGTTACTGGGTTTCTGAAACCATACTTAGGTACAACTGAACTTAAAGGTACGTGCTAAGCAATTACTTAACCATTTTGTAGTTTTTAAAAGTACACTTTAGTTTAATAAATGCTATGTTGCTGATTAATTTTTGATACATTACAGATTAACAGTTCAGGCATACTAACCACGATCTAGTTGAAATTATAAGCTCATGGTGTATCTTTGATATAAAGCAAAACTGTAAACTTTCTTGTTATGACAATGGTCAAATTTGGCGTTTATTTGTTTTTGCCCGAAAAGTTAATTATTTACTCTAACTCGGTAACGTAAGTAATTACTTGAGTACAGTTTAAGTAAATATTTAAGTAAGAATTCAAAAGTCAGCCGTTATTTTGGCACATTAAACTGGCTAAAGATAAGTACACCAGACATAAATATATATGTATATAAATTTTATATATATATAATTTCAGTTTTAATTTTGAAATGTTAAAATCAATAACGTTTTAAAATTTAAAACAAACATTTTAAAAACTAAATTTGAAAAATAGTTAATTTTATAACCTGGTGCACCAATGTTGCTGACAACGTTTTTCACCAACTTAATGTACTATAGCGCTGTCGAAGCGCGGTTCAGTGTATTTTCGCCCGATCCGCCGGAAATTTCCGTCCCAGGTGATATTCTTATAGGCGGTTTATTTCCGGTACATCATAAAGGCAACGGGACTCCATGTGGGGATATTATGGAAGCGAGAGGTATGCATCGTGTAATGGCGATGTTATATGCAATCGACCGAATTAACAGAGATGACACTATTTTACCCGGAATTACAATAGGAACGCGAATTTTAGACACTTGTTCACAACCTAATTACGCTCTCAATATGTCACTACATCTTATGAAAGATGTTACAATGGAAGGGCAGACTAGTCAGTACGCGTGCCTAAGGCGGACTCAGTATACGGTCGAGCCAGGTGAGCCAGGGGTCAACGACGTTGACGTCGAACGAAAGTTTACCCCGATTCCGTTGGTCGGGGTTGTGGGTGCGTCGTACAGTTCGGTCAGTACGATGGTAGCGAACTTTTTGAGACTTTTTGATATTGTTCAAGTGAGTCCAGCATCGACGAATCCTGATTTGAGTGATAAGACCAAATATGAATTTTTCGCTCGAACTGTACCATCGGATGTTTATCAGGCACAGGTAAGCCAGTGTGTTATTATGCGGCGTTCACAATATAAACTTTACCCAAGTCACAAAATGTGTCATAAGATACGGTTAAACGCGTGAAAATTTCTAAATTTATCACGTGTTATCCTTACGCATTCACTACAGAGCTTGTGTATTTATAGTTAGAACCGTTGTCAAACATTAAGCGTAAATCTAAACCTAAGCCTAAAGTTTATAATCAATATCGTACACCTGAATGCAAGCCTAATCCTAAACATAAGCGATTTAGTTCTGGAATTAATACACAAAATGCAGCCAGATTTGCGTTTGGTTCGCTGGCGACTGATTTTCTTGTGGCGAACAGTTCGACTGACGTTGGATCATTGTTTCCTCAAGATATTATACCCATATCTGGAATAGGTTGGTCGTAGAAAAATTTATAAACCACATTTCCAGGGTTGTGTCATTTGTGCGTAGAAGTACAGAACGAACCTATTCAATTTTTTCTGTATTCAACGGGTTACTTTGACAAAATTTGATCTGTCGCTGGCAGATCAGGGCAGATTGGACATTTATTTAACTGCGAGATATATAATATATATAATATATATTATATATAATATATATACATATATATTTCTAATATTGCAACGTGGGTATTAAAATGGGTCGAACTTTGGACCCCCGTGACTCAGGAATATTTTCTCAATTTTGACCCACGATCAAGTCGATTCTGCATTTGAAACGCTAGTTTATAGGTACTCGCCGATATTGTGTCTTATTTTGATTGGTCATACGTATCGTTGATACACTCAGAGGGCGAGTATGGTCGTTTGGGTGCCGACCGATTCAAAGAAGCTGCAACTGCTCGTAATGTGTGTATCGCGGTAGAAGCGAAAATTTACGACGGCGTTAATTTGACTGAAATTGTTGAAAAATTACGTGAAAAATCAATGTTAGACGCAAATGGCGTTGGTATGTTTTAGCCGATTGCGATATTTTCTCTCTAGTCTACACGGTCCCGTATCCAAGCGGACTTGAGCTGGGGGCTCAGCCCCGCCTGGACCAATTTTACCAACCCCCCCTGAAAATTTTTCAACCTTGTTTGAAAGTCAACGAAAACCGTTGTATGTCCTAATCCTGGAACATGTTAAGCCCCTCGTGGCAAGGTGAGCTGGCTACTGACCTGTGAACCTGCAAAAATGAGTTAATGATATTTGATGCAAAAAGTATTTATTTTTCAAACGGCAATTAATACTGATGGCATACGTCATGCCATCGTGAAAGTTTATACCCGTGTAATGTTAAGACACATACATTCTCGTGCACTTATAGCACCAGAGGAAATTATGATATTGGCCGCGTGGTGTAATGAGTAGCACGCTTGACTCGCGAACGCTTAAACTGACTCTATTATAACCCCGCCGAAAACGATCCGGCCCTGTTCTATAGGTACATGGGCCGCAGGCAGGCCCTATACCTTGGCAAACTACGTAGCAAGGGGCTTGTCTGAACCTGAACAGTCTAATATAATTTAGGCACTTCGTTGGTTTGCCTAAGCTTCACTTGCGAAATTTTTTCACTACTTTACCGCTATAATTCTTTTGTTCAAAATAAGTTTATTTTAAGTAATTTTGATTCAAAAATTCTTAAAGTTAAAATACTATTTTCCGCGTCTTAATTGTTTATTTTTACCAGGAGCACGAGCAGTTGTACTGTTCACACGCAACGACGACACGCGTTCCCTTTTACTCGAAGTCAAACGCGCCACGTTGCGTGGAATACAATGGATTGCAGCCGATGGCTGGGAATCCACAACTGCTCGACTGGTCGAGTCAGTTGAAGAGTTTGCGAGCGGAGCTCTTGTAGTTGCGCTCGCGTACTCTCAACTGACAGAACTCGACGCGTATATCAAAGCGTTTGATCCGCGTCAGGTGGTTACACCTACTGGCTGGGCGTACGCTCGCATGGTTTGGTTTCAAGAATGGTGGGAGACACGATTTGAGTGTGCACTCAGACCTGATACACTGTATATGTAAGTGAAACGTTTTTCTGTTCCGTCAACCGAAACGTTTTGGGTTTGGAATCAGAACCCCGGCTTTGTTATTCGTTCCCCCCCGCCTGTAAAATGGGTCTTTTGTTAGGTATGAACCAGAGGGGGTAGCAGCTTATCCAAAATCAGAGGGCACACATACTTTGGGCACAAAATATGATGGCGAAGAAAACTCCCGATCGAACCCAATTAAGGACGATTGACGCAATGCTTATCGCATGCAATGCAGGGTGTCGTAATTGCGGTTCCAAACTTTTCATTTGGTTCAACAAGGATTTAAATATATAAACTAAACGACCGATGTTATTTTAGGGGCGCAACAGTAGATTAAGAGTATTCCGTATTAAGCCTAAGCCTTAAGCGTTGCAAAGACGTGTTCTTAAGCCTTAAAGGCTAAGCCTAAGATTAAACCTAAGCAAAAAATGTAATCTAGAATCTAAACGTACACTTTTTCTAGACCCACCAGAAACCTGGGCGCCCGTTATAAAGTATGGGCCAACTAAACGATGCGACTAATCAAATGTAAACAAGCTGAAGAAAAAGTTTTGGGCAGACCAATCGTTGATGGTCATAAACTTTCAGTATACTTTTCTGTAACCAGTGCCAGAGCAGGTTAGGATGACCTCCCGAATTTCCAAGATGCCGGACGCTTGCGACCAATAAATATTTTTCAAATTTTTCGTTTAAATTCTTGTTAGGGTGGGGGCCCCCTATTTCGAGTGTGTCCCCCCAAATCGGGGATATGAGGGTGGCTGCTCCAGCTCTGCCTGTAAGTACGACCCTGATACACTGAATTGTTATTGCCTAGCGCCAGGTTAAACTTGTAAACAAGGTTTGATTGTTTAAAATTTAAATTTTATGGCAGTCTTTTGGCTAAGGTGCCAAATTTGAAATAGTAAACGGGTTTTGGAGCGCCAAGTAACGCAGTTTTCAAGCTGTATAAACTTGTATTTTAGGACTTATGGCCGGCCTTGCACGGCAGCGGATCGATTCGTGTCCAGCGACGAATTATCCCTGGACGACAAAGTTGAATTTGTCATCGACGCTGTAACCGCCCTGGCGCGATCCTTACACGAAATGTGGCTCGCGAAATGCGAAGGACGTCACGGGCCGAACGGCCGAGGCCTTTGTGTTGAAATGTTGACGGCTGGCTATTCTACACTGGCGTCTGGCTCCGAGTATTATTCTGATTTTTTGCTCAACGTCACGTTTTCAGGTTGGTTTTGAACGGTTTTATATATAACACAATAACATCTTGGACACACAAAAAAAAAATTAAATATATTACCGTACATTCAACAATTCTAACCCTTTCTCACATGAATATTTTCTATTTTATCGAGCGTACTTTTTGTTTCATTTCAGGCATATCCGGTACGCGGTTCCACTTCTCGCCGGAGGGTGACGGTCCAGCAAACTACGTTGTGAAAACGTTTCATCCTGAAACGCGACGGTATGAAGTAGTCGGAGTATGGAACAATAGTCGTCTGGATATTTTTGATCCGACAAGCATTTGGGGTGAAACTCGTCACGAATGGCCTGTCTCGCGATGTGCTGTTGACTGTGATGTTGGCAAACGAAAAGTCATGCATGGTGGGAGTACGTGTTGTTGGGTGTGTGTAGATTGCCCACAAGATGCTATACTTAAAGGTGAGTGATTGCAGTTTGCAATTTTTTTGTTGCATATTCGTGCACGAACATTTGCTATTTTTTCATCTGAGATGTAAAATTTCAAGCTAGCATTTAAACGTCGACGCTCTTGAGTAATTTGCGTCTATAAGTCTAAAAGTTCTGGACGCCGCCTACCTTCGGCAACTTTTGACCTATGATCTAAAATTCAACAGCTCTTTTACGATTTTACGGCGTCCCGTGACTGGGGTGTAGGCATGTCCGAAAATCACCAACACGGGAGGGTTACGAAAATTCCCCGGCTTTGCATTGCATCTCCCGGCCCGAACTGCACCGTCAGCCACGCCCACTCTGGACACAACAACTGCAACCCAAACCCAAGAACAGCGAACTGAAAGAGGCAGAATCCAGTCAACGGCATTAGGCCTAAGCGCTGGCTCCAGTTACTAATGTTCAAAAGTGTCCGTGTGCCACAACACAATCAGGCCGTTACGATAGCTTCCGGAATTGAACTGGATGCGCACATGACACTTAAGCTAAGTGACAACGGATAAAAATAGGTCGCAGCGAGCAAAAATGATTTTGCGAGCATTCAAAAAGTTTCAGCTCGCGAAAACTTACTGCGTCAAAACTCGCATCCAGAAATTTAGGTAAATTTTAGACAAACTGAAAATATTTCCACAATATGCATTTCTGGTTTGCCAACAATTTGATACTACTGGCCTAATTCTTAGCCAGCTCATATTGCTGGGTGGTAGAGATTTTTCAACAGAGGCATAAAAAGGTTTTCATTGACTTACAAGCAAGGTTCAAAATTGTCTAGGGGCCAATATTTTTTCAGGGGGGATCAGTCCCTTGGTCCGCGTTGGATACCGGCTCGACAACTGGATAGCTCAACAGTATCGTTGGGCTGGCGAAAGCTTTGTTGAAGTTCAAATTGAACACAATTCCCCATCCCATATTTATTAATTTACGCCTGGATGACGTTTTCATATAAACAATTCCAAATTTTTAGGTGAATTTCATTGCGTGACGTGCCCAGCTGGCTCGTGGCCAAACGCAGACCGACGTCAATGCTACAGTATTGTTGATTATCATCTACACGTCATCGAGTGGTCCTCATTTTATGGCGTTGTGCCTTCAATTCTCTCAGGTATTAATAAAGTTCTCAAAACCGGTCGCTTTTCAGCTAAGCATTGAACAGGTATCAAACAAATTTGTTGGTTTTATGTGTGTAGTAACTAGGCTTATAATAGGCTTAATGCTAAACTCAGGTTCAGGTTTTGATTCAGGCTTAATATGTTTCCAGGTTTTTTGTTAACCTGTTTTGTATATGCAAAGATGTAAGTGAGCAAAGATTTTTTTACCCGCACTGCGCTTTACTCGCTGAAATTTTATTTTTTTTACCATTCAGTAGTATATGGGCTCACAATTTTGGGCAAAGTTTGAAAAAATATCTGAATATGTTGTAAGTTTAAATGAATGAATACAGACGCCTGGAACGGCATTCAAGGTAAGCACTTTTGCTCGTTTATTGCATTTTAGGCAAACCAAATTGAACCACCGAAAACGTTTTTACCGAAACATTTTCATTGGTATTTTAAGGTGAAATATACGTGCAAACTTTTGCAGCAACAAGTTGCAACTGCAATTAGCAATTGCAAGTTTGCAACTGCAATGTTTAATTGCAACCGTTCGAGATACAATTCAATTCAATCCACTGACAGGGGTTTAAAAATTTTTTAACCCTTTCGCTCTTACCAATGTTAAATAGCCATGACAAATTTAATAATTGCTACAGTACGACACATAGACAAACTAAATAGAGTACCTGTACAGTTTCTCGTTGAACACAGCTTGAATTTGCATAATTTCAGCGTTTGGCTTGGTCTCAACTCTGCTTGTGGTTCAAATTTTCGTTCGCTACAATCATACACCGATCGTAAAAGCATCCGGTCGCGAGCTATCGTACACACTGCTTACAGGAATTGCAGTTTGCTACTTAGTAACATTTGCAATATTAGCAAAACCGAGTGCAGCAATATGTACAATACGGCGTGTCGGTATAGGCTTAGGCTTTACAATGCTCTATTCAGCGTTACTGGTCAAAACAAACCGGATTTATCGGATATTTGACTCGGCGCGAAGGTCTGCAATGCGACCTCGATATATTAGCCCTCGGTCTCAATTGGTCATAACTACGCTGTTTGTGTCAGTTCAAGTCTCAGGGACCGTCATTTGGATGGTCATAGTACCGCCAGGGACGTTCTATGATTATCCGATGCCACAACCACAGGCTGTGCTGAAGGTATGTATTTGCAATAATTGGTATTTTCAAATGTGTGTAGCACCTATCACCAATAATGCAATTAACCAGGATTTTGTTTTCGAATGAAGTATATGTAAGCTCGTTTGTACACTTTCGCATAGGATTAGGTTTAGGCTTAGGAATATGCTTATACGGCCCCGCGACATCTCAAATACATATGAATATATTTATATATCTATATATAATACATATATATCTATATATGAAACAATCATTACAACAGCTGGAACGCTGCTCAAAATACGTATGTGGTGCGGTCCGGCTTTATAAATAAGCGCATGCAGCTATAGTTGTAGAAACAAATTAAGCGTTATAAATGGTGGCTCATGTATAGAACAGGGCCTGAACAGTAGTATAAGCATGTTCCTAAGCCTAAGCCTTAGCCTAAACGTATGAATAAAGCCTATTCCTAAGCCTAAGCCTAAGCCTAAGCGTATGGATGAGCCTAAGCCTAAGCCTAAGCAAAAAAATTAGTCTACAGCTGAAACTGACTCTATTATAGCCCCTCCGGAAAACGATCCGGCCTAAGCCTAAGCGTATGGATGAGCCTAAGCCTAAGCCTAAGCAAAAAAAATAGTCTACAGCTGAAACTGACTCTATTATAGCCCCTCCGGAAAACGATCCGGCCTAAGCCTAAGCGTATGGATGAGCCTAAGCCTAAGCGTAAGCAAAAAAATTAGTCTAAAGCTTAAACTGACTCTATTATAGCCCCTCCGGAAAACGATCCGGCCTAAGCCTAAGCGTATGGATGAGCCTAAGTCTAAACCTAAGCCTAAGCAAAAAAATTAGTCTAAAGCTTAAACTGACTCTATTATAGCCCCTCCGGAAAACGATTCGGCGCTGTTCTATACACGGGCCTGAATGGTTTGAAAAAAATGACCGTTTTTGTTTCAGTGCAAAGCTGAAAACGAATGGTTTCTACTGTCGATGGTGTATGATATGATATTGATTGTCATATGTACAGTGTACGCAGTGTTGACACGAATGGTGCCAGAAAATTTCAACGAAGCCAAATTTATCGGGTTCACTATGTATACAACTTGTGTAATCTGGCTTGCGTTTGTGCCAATTTATTTTGGCACTGGAAACGATTTTAGAGTACGTTTGAATGCGGAGCTGCGGGGGCGTGGGGGAGAATCTAAAGTCGTACAAAAGGGTATGGTTGCAGATTTGTAAAATTTTAAACCACATACACTTACTTGAAATTTTAAAGTGTACAGTCCACGTTAATACGCTGTGGGCGGTCCGTACACTGCAAAAAATGGTGAGGCAAATTGACTCTCTTCGAAATAGGCTCTACGGCACTACACAAGTTGCGTCAAAATTCGACTCCATCAGAGGCAAATTCGACTCACTAAGTCGCACGTTTGACTCCGGCGGAGTCGAATTTGACTCAGTTTGTGCAGTCCAGTAGAGCCTATCTCGGAGAGAGTCAATTTGACTCACCATTTTTTGCAGTGTAGGGTTTGGGCTTTGAACGCTGTTGTAACATACGAAATAATTATAATGCAACATTTATTTTTTTGCTCCTTACAATTGTTTGAACGCCTATCACCAACAGGTAATAAACAGGGTGTGAACGGATAGTAAAAATAACGAAAACAGAAAACGGATATTGAAGTATAAAACTTTCAAAATTGTTTTATTTTTTCGCTTACACAATTGTGAGACGTGCAAATATATAACCATCTATCAAACATTTTTATGCATCCAAATTCTTAAGATTTTGTATGAATTTTGTAATTTTTATTTTATTTCTCAATAATCGCATTTATATCTGTAGTGAAAAATAGCCAAGATATGCACATTTTTTTATAAAACATAAAAATAGCGAGATTTCCGTTATTTCTATATCGAGAACGGAAACTGAATTTTATCGCAAACGGATATGCGGCTACATCCTTGTGATAAATGCCATATCCATTTGTGAAATATCTGCGCTGCGTAAACATCGCTACGTTTTCGACCGATTTCACCAGTTGAAATTTAAGTTTTTTTCCCCAATTGATTTTAAATCATTTTCAGATACAAACTATGACACTTTGTGTTTCAATATCACTCAGTGCTACGGTCGCCTTAATTCTGTTGTATTCACCAAAAATCTACGTAATTTATATGGAACCTGAGAAAAATATTCGAACCGCAAAAGGGGTTCCTACCCTTGCCCCTAAGGCCAGTACGGCTGCTATTGCACGGACCAGTATGTCAGGAAGTACACGTCATCGTTCTGCGGCATTATACAGTCCATTACTGGGTCAAGTTGGTCCAATCAGCGCGCCGCAAGTGTATGCCAATAAACGTAAGATGTACACTGCACAAAAATGGTGAATCAAATTGAGTCTCTCCGAAATAGGCTCTACGGGACTACACAAATTGAGTCCAATTCGACTCCACCAGAGTCAATTTCGACTCACTGAGTCGTACGTTTGACACTGGCGGAGACGAATTTGACTCAGTTTGTGTAGTCCCGTAGGAACCTATTTCGGAGCGAGTCAATTTGACTCACGATTTTTTGCAGTGTAGTGTGTTTGTCGTAAAAACATTTATTTTATTATTGCACCGGTTTATATGTCGTACGTCAATCTGCTATTCAGTTCAATTACTAATTCGTATCCTGCTATTCTGAGCAATACTGGTATTTAGCTCTGGCTAACTACAATTGCCCAATCAGATTTAGCTAAATATCTGGCTTGTTTTGTATTGCGCGAATTGCTAATTAAAAATTTATCCACTGCAATTTTAAACTGTTTATTGATTACCATGCATTTATACAGTAATATCTCCACAAGACGTGACAGTCCAATTGCATTGGCGTTCGATCGTAATAACATTTCAGTCGAGTGGTGATGATAAACGCCTTTGGTTCAATATTGCTTGACTCGAATGTAACATTTCATATCAAATTTTATATTGCAAAATATTCATGTGAGAAACGGTTAATATTTTTCGCTGGAAATATTTTATATTTTAGACGCAACAACTGACGCAAACGACGCTCTAACTTCAAACAGTCAACATCAAGTCAGCGTCGACATTAATCCGCTGCCTACAGTGACGACTACGAAGCGATCTTTAGCGTCAATTGAATTTAGCGGCAGCGGTGAAAGTATTGTTTTATAGGAAAAAGTTTCAAACAATTTGTTACATTTTTCATGCCAATGTATATAGAACACGGCCGTAACAGTAGTTACAAGCATATTCCTAAGCACAAAGCCTTAGCCTAAGCATAAAAGCCTTAGCGTACGGATTAGTTTATACCTAAGCCGTAGCACAAAAATTTAGTATAAAACTTAAGCTTACTCCATTACAGTCACACAGAGAAACGTTCCGTCCCTGATCTTTACAGTGGCCACGTTCCTGACGAACAGTGAACCACAACGAAGAAGGCAACATGCTGCGAAGAAGCAGATTTCAGTCATACCTGCTTACAATTCAAAGGGGTGACGGCCAATTTACTGGGGGTATTCCTGTGGTTTTCATGTCTTTATGGGGGGCACCCCCCTCTGAAGGCCGACCCCTGAAGTATGGTAGGTGGCTGACCAGGTGGGACTTAATGGTTTTGGACATGTAGGACCAAGCACGCGTTGTGATCCTTGCCATTTAGTTGTAAGTTATTATACCGCGGTATACCCGAACCTGTTATATGGATTCACGGCCTAGTTACTTTGAAATTCTATTATTATAAGTATATTACTAAACCGAAGGCTAATATATAAGCTTCAGCGTAGGGATAAGCCTGTAGCTAAGCCTGGTCATAGGTGTAAGCCTACGCCTAAGCCTAAGTAAAAAATTAGTTTAATGTTTCAGCTTACTCTATTGCAGGTCTACGGATGCACGGTACACTCCCCAAAGTGATCCTTGATTCGTTATGTATATTTTCATCGAATTCTTCACAGATTTCGGCCCATGTTACTTTTAGGGTCGTCCCGGTTGCTGGTGGCTCTGTAACAGAGTAGGCTTACATTCTAGACTACATTTTTTCTTAGGCTTAGGCTTACGTTTAGGCTTAGACTTTAAGCTTAGGAATACGCTTTTACAACGCCTTAGGCTTAGGCTTAGGAATACGCTACTGTTACGGCATTAAAAGTAACATTGGCCATAACTTCAACCAATTTTAATCCATATCCACAGCAAGAGTGATAGCTTCTGATAGTCAAACGTATAAATTTGTTATTTGTATATGTATAATAAACAATAAACAAAACAATAATATACAAATAGAAAATAAAACACAAAATAATCGATATTATGCATATGGCAGACGGGTTAAGAGTAATACCGGATATCCGTTTCCGTTATTTTTACAATCCGTCTTACACGCTGCTTAAAAGACAATCATTCTATAGAGAACAAATTTAAAGTCACCATTAAACTTTATGTCCGTTGCTAGAATTACAGCTACGTTGACTAGTATGCGTAGCAGGTAAAATAAGAAGGTATAGATGGTTTTGGATTAAAGGATTCACTCCTATGATTAGATACTTGGATTGTTTCAGTTTGAGGCCGATTTGCGGGAAATTTAGAGGCAGAAATATTGGAGCGGCTCACAGAATCGGTACAAATCAAAGCGAATTTTTTATGCGACAACTTTTACTTGTTGAGTCTCCCCACATGTCTTTTTCGCGGCTTCACCGCAGCGAGGTCATGTTTTGATGGTGTTTCGCTCAGTTTATGATTTGCATTTGCATTATACATACGCAAAATATAGCGATGCAATTCTTCCTGCACAACTAAATTTTTACTGGCTTCAACTGTATTGGAATCAATATATATTATCCAATCAGACTTGGAGTAAAATGTACACTGCAAAAAATGGTGAGTCAGATTTACTCTCTCTCCGAAAAAGGCTCTACGGGTCTGTACAAATTGAGTCAAATTCGACTCCGCCACAGTCAAATGCTAATCACTGAGTCGAACAGAAAAAACACGGTGAGTTGTATAGATAAATCAGAACCTTGTGTAATGGATTCGTCTACTTTAGGACCTTCGGCATATTATTCATGGTCTTTTGGTGCTTGCAAAGACACACTCACAAAGTTTGCTTAAGAATATGCATACGTGTAGTGCCCGCACTGTAAACTCTAATGTGTTGATTAATCAATTCAGCTAGCGAGTTGGTTATTTCTGAATTAATATCAGTAAACATTAGTTCAACTCTGATTTGACTAGATTTTCACTCTGAGTTAAGTTGACTCTGGCTGAGTCGTTGTAAACTAACTCAGAATGAACTGAAAATCAACTCAAAATTCTGAGTTCTGATAGTCCTAACTCAGACTGTGTGATTCAACTCATTCTGATGTAAAATCAACTCACTGAAATTTACAGTGCAAGCTTTTCACATGTACGTGGGAGAGCTTCACTAGAGCCCACAGGTTCCAATTTATAACCCAGCGGTACACTCAAGGCTTACGCCTTGGATTCGAGCATTCAACAAGCTGCGCAGTCCCTTGAATATCTAAGACCATCATGACGCCATAATTGCAATCTTCAACACCGAATGACGTCATCAAACATTCGCATACGTTCAAACGCAAATCTTTTCGTTGCCGATTTGCTTTTAGGATACGAGACCGTACATTTTTGCTAATTGGTCGATTTTTCGTTACGATGCCGTCCCTCGTTTCGTTTTTGAGACGGTCCTCGGAATTTGTTGCGGCGTCTGTGACAGGAAACAGCGCTGACGGTCGTTGCGATAGCAGGAAAGTAGAAAAGTTGCCGTTTTCTAGAAAAAACATTGAATTGGTGCAAATGTTTTAGTGGCGGATCCAGAAATTTGTGACGAAAATCGTCCGTCGATAGTGAAAAAATGGTCGCGAGTAACGCGAGCGAGAGGCCAAACGCAATTTAGTTACTCATTACACTGTATTTGGCTGAATATTAAATGCTGTGTCGGTGGTATTTGATAGTCGCTGGTGTTAAATTGTTGAACAAAACGCTGTGAATTTGTACAAAATTGCCTGTGAAATCTGTGGCGTATGAAATTTTACACATATAAGTTGGCCAATGTAAAGAACACGGGTGGAACAGTATTATAAGCATTTTCCTAAGCCTAAGCCTAAGCCTACGTCTAAGCCTAAGCCTATGCTTAACCCTAAGCGTAAGAATGAGCATATTTCTAAACCTAAGCCTAAGCCTAACCCTAAGCGTAAAGAATGACCATATTCCTAAGCCTAAGCTTAAGCGTAAGCCTGAACCTAAGCCTAAGCCTAAACCTAAAGCCTAGCCAAACAAAAGATTAGTCTAAAGCTTAAGCTTTTACTCCATTCTAGTCCCACAGAAAAACATTACACCCCTGATTTTTACATGCACCAAACAGTTACTAACACAACTCAGGAACTGAAAAAAGTTGCGGTTCCATTGCTATGAACTCACCATATTCGGCTAAATATTTGCTTTGTCGGTATTTAAGTAACGGTTTTGTCGCTTTGAGAACATTGTTCGATCCAGATTGACGAAGATTTTGGAATCGTTCCACGTTGCCAGCTTTCGATTTAGTCGATGCAACGGAATCTTTTAGAAATTGAACATCTGAAAGCCAAAATTTGCAGTCCAAAAACTAGCATTCGCCGGCCCATTTCAAGATCAGGGGCGGAGAGTTTATATGTGGGACTGCAATAGAGTAAGCGTAAGCGTTAGACAAATTTTTTTCCTTGTTTAGGCTTAGGCTTAGACTTAGGCTTAGGGATTGCTTAGGCTTAAACTTAGGCTTAGGGATATGCTTAGAATACTGTTCTGCCCCGGTTCTTTACATTGGCCCATTTGCATAACAACCATATAAAATTCCTGTAAATGGAAAGACATTAGGTGGCACCCTCATTGGCGGTACAAGGATTTTTTCAAACGGTGGGTTTTGGATATTATTTTTTTATTTTAGACCATGTAATAAAATCTCAGTTGTTCTAAAAATTTAACTGTTTGTGAAAAATTTCGGTGGGGGGACAGATTGCCCACCCCCGTGTGACAGCCCATTGTGGTGCTGTACTTACCGGTCCGGGCCCAAAGGTTACAATAATCACTATAAGATCTGTTTTATGGTGTCGTCCGGCATCGTATGACAATTTTCACACGATTTCATAGGGTGCGAAGCACCAACGGCCGACTACGTTAAAATGCGTTAAACATGTCAAAAACGGCTCATGTATAGAACAGGGCGGGATCGTTTTCCGGAGGGGCTATAATAGACTCAGTTTAAGCTTTAGACTAATTTTTTTGCTTAGGCTTTAGGCTTAGGAAAAGGCTCATCCATGCGCTTAGGCTTAGGCTTAGGTTTAATAGGCTTAGGAATATGTTTATACTACTGCTCCGGCCCTGTTCTATACACCAGTCTCGAAAAGTATATCATCACCATAAACACGTTTGGCAACTGCTTGTAACTAGCGCTTATCTCCAGCCAGCGACAACATTGACCGTCTCCATTAGCCAATCAAAAGCTGTCAATATCCCGACCAGGGCCAGCGTAAGGAAATTCGGCCCTCCAAACAGGTCAGTGGGATATCCTCATTAAAATGTTTCACAGCTCTATAACATCGTGGTTCGCGAAAATTTTTTTAATTTGCCAAAATGCGGCCGCTTATAAGTGTCGACCCGTACAATTCGGGCGTTCGGGGTCGCTTCCGCTGGCACTGGTTTCGACTTTCATCAACCAATGAAACGCTGTCAATGTCCAATTGTACCGTGCCTGTAAGCAAGGGTCGGCAGGGGGTCAGCTCCCTGGAAAAATTATGCCCCCCCTAGAAATGTTTCACCATTACTTGTAAGTCGTTGAAAACTGTTGTATGTCCCTAGTCAATATTGTTTATCCCCGCTAGCAGGGTGCAGCCGGAGGTCAAAAATACCGAAGCCGGAGGTCAACGAAACTTGCCGGAGCCAAAACCGGAGGTGGGGCGAAATTAAGTAGTAAAAATGATGGTTAATTAGTTAATTTTAGCAAACATCTGCAAAATGTTGATAAGTTGTTTGGTTTCAAGCTTAAATTTTCTGCCATATTTCGGCAAATCTTTCATGAAAATTGGGACAAAAGTCAACCGAAACGCGCTAAACAGATAAGTTTAGGAAAATTATGCAAAATAGTACTACTGAAATTGCCGGAACTTCCTGCAAAAACTCTACCGGAGCCGGAGCCGGAGCCGGAGGCCAATTTTCTGCCGGAGCCGGAGGCAGACCTCCGGTTGTACCGTGTCCGCTAGCATGATGAGCAAGCTAAGGGCCTGAATTGTCCGATCGAATATCATCAAGCATTTACTAAGTTACCTTGCATAAATGCATACATTCGGTCTTGTTTGAAAACATATATTGCTGTGGTGGTTCATATACCAAGCAGGCACCGAACCAAAATATTGACTTCCGTTTATCATAGTTTTCCGTATTTCTTCACAATTCATACATAATAACCGTACACACAAAATAAATATTTCTGATATTTAAGAAAAATTTTCTTACATTTAAGAAATATAATTAGCAAGGGTGCATTTGAATAGTATTACTGTTATAACCGAAAAGTTTTCAAAAACGTTTTGAAACAATGTCTGAAAATAAACGTTTTCCAGTTATTTTTACGAAAATTGTCTTAAATATCAGAAAAACTTTTCACGATTGGCCACAAAAAATACTTTTCTGAATAAATTTTAAAATACTTTTTTGTGTGTGTATAGTTCGCTTGGTTGAAAACCTATCGCTAAGCTGTGCTCAGGACTGCAACCTCCAACCAATAGGATTGTGCTTACCGTATTTCTCGCATTTTCGTGTCTCACGCTCACATTTGCGCATGTCGATGGCGTCGCATTTTTTGAATCGAAATTGTTTGTTGCGTTTCAAATTACATGCGCTCCACTGGGACCATTGCTCTACGCGTAAATCAGGCCTGGCTCTGAAACGCACACAAAATTGTAGTGTTATACACTGTAAATTTCAGTGAGTTAATTTTAACTCAGAATAAGTTGAATCACTCAATCTGAGTTAGGACTATGAGAACTCAGAATTTTGAGTTGATTCAATTCATTCTGAATTATAATTAGTCAACTCACCCAGAGTCAACTCAACTCAGAGTAAGAATCAACTCAACTCAGAGTGAATTAATGCTTACTGATATTAATTCAGAAATAACCAACTCGCTAGCTGAATTGATTAATCAACTTATTGAAATTTACAGTGTACATTCATGAATTTGTTAAGCCTTTTTCGCATGAATATTTTTAATTTTATCTCAGGTCTAAATTTTAAGCTAAGAATCGAATGACGCTGTTCCTCAGATTACAGGCGATTATCTATCATAGTTCGGTTTACGAAAAGCCATTAGCTGCGTTGCAGAGATATGATTTAAGTCAACTTCTGACTTACATTTGCAGTTCTCAGCGGACCCGTATCCTGGGGGGCCATGGGGGCTCAGCCCTCGTCCCCTTGCAAAAATTTTGGCTCCCTTTAGAAAATTTTCAACCTTCCTTGTAAGTCAACCCAAAATCCTTGTATGCCCGTCCTGAAAATTTTTAGCTCTCCCCCAGCAAGGCGTGCTGGCTACGAGTCTGGTACTTAGTCGAGTTAAAATTCTCGTTCAAAAAAGACAACAAATGGTTTGATATAGCAAAAATCTTTGTCTGTGATTATTTTTGTAATCGGACAGAAAGTTATATTAAAACCCTCTGACTTAAGTCAAAGTTGTCAAACTTACGTAGAATTTTGTGTAGTTGATTTCAAAAACGCAAATTCGTGATATAATAATAATAATAATAATCAAAATAGCTCACCACATTTTTGTTGAACTATAACCAGGTTAGGAATTGAGGCCAATATTACTTTAAGGGGCGTAACAGTAGATTAAGCGTATTCCTTAGCCTAAGCGTAAGCCTTGAGCGTTACAAAAATGAGTTTCTCAGCCTAAGCCTAAGCCTAAGCGTTGCAAAAATGTGTTCCTAAACCTAAGCCTAAGCCTAAGCAAAAAATGTGATCTAGAATCTAAACCTACTCTTTTATAGACCCACCAGAAACCTGGATGCCCCTTAAAGTAAACATGGGTCAGAATTAAAATAAAATTACAACTCACCTGATAATCGCATTGCGACGCTCAACGACATCTTTGAACACCGGTCGTTTCGATAGAAATTGATGCCGACGTGATTCGGCGAATCCTGAAAATAAAATTATTTAATACCGAAAATATAAACGTTCTCTGTGTCTGATTGAACGTTAATACTGTCTACAACATGAGGTAAGATGCAAAAACTTATTAAGCAACAATAATTTGTAACAGTCTTAATACAAGTATTTGCTAAAATTAGCAAATTAAAAGCTTTATTTTAAGTAGCTAATTTCGTCTCACCTCCGGCGTCACCTCTGCTTCCTGCTCCGGCAACTTTTGCTGACCTGTGGCACCAAACGACTAGAAGCGCATTTTAAGTCTTTGCATAAGCCTCTCATAAACTTGTTTCTGTCCCATACTATGCAAAACGTTTCAAAATCCGATCATTTTCAGATAAACGCCGGCTTACGGCCACCTATCTGAAAAGTGGTCGGTTCAATCCTGAGAATTCCTAGCAATGCCCATCGTAAAATTGTATATGGTCCATACTGTTTCGAGTCTTTTTGATCTTTTTGCCAGCTGCACAATCAGGTTCAAAATAGTCGACGATATCTCCGCGTTCGTCGATGCCAAATAAATCCGGTTGAGTTTCTTTGGATTCGCTGTTCAAAATACAGTTCTCTTCGTCCTAAAAAACTCCCGTTGAATTCAATCTCTTCGTCCTAAAAAAACTCCCGTTGAATTCAATCTCTTCGTCCTAAAAAAACTCCCGTTGAATTCAATCTCTTCGTCCTAAAAAAACTCCCGTTGAATTCAATCTCTTCGTCCTAAAAAAACTCCCGTTGAATTCAACACCAGCATATACCTAAACATGGGCCAATGTAAAGAAAAGCGGCGAAATAGTATTATAAGCATATTCCTAGGCTTAAGCATAGGCCTAAGCCTAAGCCAAGCAAAAAATTAAGCTAACCCTTCAGCTTACTCTATTCTAGTTTTACAAAAAAAACGTTCCGCCCCTGATCTTTACATGGGCGGGTGTATACGAGACCGTATTAGAGTTCCTCCCCGAAATTTTCCCAGGGTGGGTGAGAAAAATATTTGCAGTTTCACAAATTTAAAAACTTCAGGGGTGAAAAATTTCACGCTTGACTTGTTTGCAAACTGTGTTCCTTTAGTTAAAGTATATATTTTCTTACAATCTTTAGCAACAGAAATTTTGCAGAACAGTGGAAATATCGAAGGAAAGTTATCATTTAGTTGCTGAAAATTTTGGCCAAACAATCGTTACAGTAGTATAAGCATATTCCTAAAATTCTAAATCGTAAGAAAAATTACTTAAAAGCTTAATCTTGTTTCAGTTCCGTAGAAAAACGTTCCGCTCCTAATCTTTACATGGGCCAAATTTTTCACGATGAGACAGCTGGAGTTATTGTAACTTTAGTCAAAATTATAAAAATTTCAAAGTTTTAGACAATACGAATTTTTCAAAAATATTTCACAAATTTTAAACTCTTGCGCTCGAGGTGCTCATATATGCAAACGTTTTCAAATTCTCAACAATTTTGGGCAAACGTCGCCTAAGAGTGGATAACGAAAAAAACACCAATTTTTGCAGATACAACAGTTGTAGCTGCAATTTACTGCAGCCTGAGATTAGGTTTAGGTGTAGAAACAGGAATAAGACTTATATATTCTAAAGGTTTTGATTTGACGGAACCAAAGTCTAAGCTTTAATCTTAAATGTGGAAAAAAGTTCACTAGAGTCATCAGTGTTTATGCAAACATTGGCACCGCTTTGCTCAAAGCGACCCGGATTGACGATTTTTTGTAATGTCGGTAAATACAAAATTTCTGGTTCAAAATGAAAAAAATACAAAATTTCCTTGTTCAAAATAAAATAAATACAAAATTTTCCGGTTCAAAAAAGAATAAACACAAAATTTTCTGGTTCAAAATAAAATCAATACAAAATTTTCTGGTTCAAAATAAAATCAACACAAAATTTTCTGGTTCAAAATAAAATCAATACAAAATTTTCTGGTTCAAAATAAAATCAATACAAAATTTTCTGGTTCAAAATAAAATCAATACAAAATTTTCTGGTTCAAAATAAAATCAACACAAAATTTTCTGGTTCAAAATAAAATAAATACAAAATTTTGTGGTTCAAAATGAAATAAATACAAAATTTTGTGATTCAAAATAAAATAAATACAAAATTTTCTGGTTCAAATTAAAACAAGTACAAAATTTTCTGGTTGAAAATAAAATAAATACAAAATTTTCTGATTCAAAATAAAATCAATACAAAATTTTCTGGTTCAAAATAAAATCAATACAAAATTTCCTGGTTCAATATTAAAATACAAAATTTTCAAGTTCAAAATAAAATAAATACAAAATTTTCTGATTCAAAATAAAATAAAATATTATAATACTCACCGTGTCATAATAGAACATTCCTGATAAACAAACAATGCCAGTAGTATCTTTTGAAACGATGCATTCACGCAAGCACTCGTCAAACGTATCAACGGTGATTAGGGTTTCAGCGAATCCGACCAAAGTGTACTGAGGCCAACGTTCAAAGACGTCCGCACACGCAGAAATTGTATTTTCTGAAACAATTCAAATCCCAATTCGGGTCTATGTTAAAGATCAGAGGGCGGAGCGTTTCTTTTGCGGTACTGCAATAGAGTAAGCTTAAGCTTTACGCTATTTTTTGCTTAGCCTTTGGCTAACTGTATTGAGGGGGAAATAAAAGGGAGGGTCCCCATTTTGAGTCGCAATCAATAGGAGTCCGTATCCCTAATAAGAGTCCGTAAGCGGATAGAGTTCCGAAACCATAATTATATCCCTAAAACTGTAGCGCATAAATGACTCCAGGACCAAATATTGAGTTTGAAACTTTAAAACTTACTTAAATTTTGAAAGTACATTCCTAAAAGTACTTATCTTACATTATCGCTCAAGCTTTTATGCAAGGTAAAAACCGTTTAATTCAACGATACTTGCAATACCGGATATATATCAACAAGGGTGGTACCCTTTGGAGAGGACAAATAAATATCAGCCCCCCCCCCCCTCTTATTCGGGACATTACAGTAGGCTTAGGCTTAGGTATAAGGTCATTTTACGCTTACACTTAGGAATATGCTTATATTACTGTTGCGGCCCTGTTCTATACATTAGCTAGTTTAGGCTTTATACTTTTTACGCTGAGAAATGTGCTTATACTACTCTTACGGCGAAATCCAACTTCAAATTATTAGAACTTAGACGAAATTAAAAAATATCTATCTGAACAACGTTAATAAATCAAAACAAGAAATAAAAACAATTATTAAGCAATGACAATATAAAGTGAGATAAACAAATAAATAAACGACTAACCTGGAAAACAATACTTTTCGTAATAAGTGTCGCCTGGTGAGTTGACAAGCACACCATCACCACGTGGTTCAATCACATTGCTTGAAATTACACATTTTGCACCGTCAAACGTTACTGATCGGCACGCGATTGTATTGCTGTTTAAGTCCTGAAACAAAATAAAATATCAAAAAAATCGTTTTAAACTTTACTACGCCAAAAGTTGCAAAAATTTTAAAATTTTCAAATGAAGCCTCTGACTGCGCAAAATTTTTTTGAAATATTAATTCAAATAGTGTTCAAATGACAAACCTTGGGTTATATACAGCTCGCGGGAAACTCAGCTTCGAATAAAACTTTCGGCCCATGTATAGAACAGGGCCGGATCGTTTTCCAGAGGGGCTATAATAGAGTTAGTTTAAGCTTTAGACTAATTTTACTTAGGTTCATACGAGGTTCACGTTATAACTGGGGCAGTCGGGTCACGTTTTGTCACATGTTGATTCGACATCAACATAAATTTTTGTTACCATCATATGATACGGACAAGCAAAAGTCGAATATCATGTGATATTGCTATACAAAGCACGGGTATTCATGTTATCTCAGCATGCAAGTGTTCGAATGTCACGTAACATAATCAGACATATTGTTGAATATCATATGATATTCCAAATTAACAGCATATATGATATGATATTCAAAGACGGATTTGGAGTATCATATGATATTCCATTATGCAGTTTAAGACGTATACAATCCGCTAAAATTTTGAATATTCCCTCCCAAATTCGAATTTTTCTGCCAAAATTTGAATTTTCCCGCCAAATTTTGAATTTTTGCGCCAAAATTTGAATTTCCCGCCAAAATTTGAATTTCGCGCCAAAATTTGAATTTTCCCATCTTGATTTGAATTTCCCGCCAAAATTTTAATTTTCCCACCTGAATTTGAATTTGCCGCCAAAATTTGAATTTTCAACCAAAATTTGAATTTTCCCGCCAAAATTTGAATTTCCCGCCAAAATTTGAATTTCCCGCCAAAATGTGAATTTCCCGCCAAATTTTGAATTTTCCTGTCTAAATTTGAATTTGCCGCCAAAATTTGAATTTTCCCGCCAAAATTTGAATTTCCCGCCAAAATTTGAATTTCCCACCAAAATTTGAATTTCCCGCCAATTACATGTCGATTAGTATCATTTGATATTCCAAACCTAGTTATGCAGCTGACTCAGTAGACATTTTCAAAATGATCATATGATATTGACAGACAACGTAGGGAATATCATATGATATTGAAAGACAAAACGTGACCGATACGTGATGTTATCAGACAACCACTGTTTTTTGAATATCATATTGGGTTACATCGCAGACAAAATGTTACCCAATATATACAACGTGACAAAACGTGGCCCAGCTGCACCATTTATAACGTGAACTCCGCATCACGGTTAGGCTTAAGCTTAGGCTTAGGCTTAGGCTGAGGAATATGCTAATACTACAGTTCCGGCCCTGTTCTATACATGGACTAAACTTTCGATACCCGTTGAAAAATTATTATCGTTTCGTGTGTCATTCGTAATCCTTTATACATGCGTATTCTGAAATTATTCCACTATTAAGCACGTTGAACTGGGTACGAGCTGGAGCGCTCACCTTGTTACGAGTACAAGCTTCAAGACAAATTTCAACTCGAGTTGCAGGAAACGATGTCGTTGGCCCTGTGTACTGTTGAGTGGCGTCTTGTATTGATAAATATCGAGCGACTTCGCCAGCGACGCAACTACCTGAAATATTAAAAATGCTGGACATCCTTCAAAATCCTGGATCTCGTCCGCCGTTCCGATATTTAAGGTTAATGTACTGATGGATCCAAAGGCACTGGGCAACTTGGCCTAGTCCCTGCGACAGAAATCAAAATAAAAATTATTTTTGTACTAAACTTGAACACCAAAATGATGTTTGACTTTTTTCGCTTCGCTCGCGAGCTTTTTTGATTGACTGGTATATTTTGCCTCGAACAAGTTTAGTAATTTCTCGATCTTTCGCTGAGAGTTAAGACTCTGACAAAAATTTAGGCTTAATACGCATACGTTAGCATTTCCCTAAAAGCTAAGCTTAAGTCTTATATCAGTAACGAAGGGTGGCGGAACGTGGGTTAAAAATAAATTACAGTCCATGATCAAATTAACAAGGGGAGTACCCTCTGGAGAGGTCAAATATCAGTTCCCTCCTTTTTATTCGGGTCACTACAGTAATTGAGTGAGTGTACAACTTTCAAGACTTCAATTTATTGCAGCAGTTTGTTAGTTTGAAAACGTATCACTATCTGGTTATAGGTACTACTCACATTTGAGAATATGGTTCCTTGAATAAACCTTTGACATTGGGTTTCGCTGTACACTCCGTGAGCCGGCGTGCGGAATAGTAAAATGTGTTTTTTTATAAATTGTCACTCGCCATTAAATACATTTTGCCTATGTTTCTGTTAGCCACATATAACAGCGTGCGGCGGCCAGGGGAATCCGCACAAAAATATGCTTGGGGGCACCGAATAATTTGGGGGCGCCCCCACATTTGCAACTCAAGATTGTTTCCTTTTAGACCAAGTCAATTTGGGGGGAACACCAGCCAAATTTTGGCGAACGGGGCGCAGCCCCCCAATTCCCCCCGTAGGGACGTCTGTGGTGGCAGCGTATGGCACTGTAAAGTGTAGCGTAACCGTCGCAGGACGCTCACCTGTTCCGCCGTCACTGTCACCCCCTCCGCACGACGGCAACACTACGAACAAATCACGATTAGTATATTTGACCAATGGGAATCCGTCGTAGTTATTGACAGCGAACAAATCACACGAACTATACGCGTTATCGAACAGTGCGGCCCGGCAACGATACTGCGTTGACGATCTGAGCTGTTCTTCGCAAAGACGTAAACACTCTTCGCAGGTTGACACGATCGTTCGTTGAAACGGATCAGCACGGGCGATTGCACAATTTGCAGCGCCTTTGAAACATTGTTCGTCTTAAACCAAACGGAACAGTATTATAAGCATATTCCTAAGAATAAGCGTAAGCGTAAGCCTAAACCTAAGCGTAAGAATGAGCATGTTCCTAAGCCTAAGCCTAAGCAGCCTAAGCTAAGCCTAAGAATGAGCATATTCCGAAGCCTAAGCGTAAGCCTAAACCTAAGCGTAATGAATGAGCAACACTGGATTCATTGATTAATTTTTAAATTTCAACTATAACAAACGCAAAAGATTTGCCGATTTTATGCTGAAAGCCGTTTAAATTGCGTGCAATGTAAAGAACAAGGGAAGAACAGCATTATAAACATATTCCTAAGAATAAGCATAAACGTAAGAATGAGCATATTGCTAAACCTAAGTCTAAGCCAAACGCCTAAGCGAGGCAAAAAGCTAGTCTAAAGCTTAAGCTTACGCTATTCTAGTCCCACAGAAACACGTTCGGCCCCTGATCTTTACATGGATCAAACAAACGGAGACAAACGTTTGTAAAAGACCATATTCACACGTGCAAGTATTTGCAGCAAAAAAGTTGAGGTATGCAGTTGGAGGATTTATTTTAATATAATAGAATTTTGACTAATTTCCTTTTGTACGGGAAGGCAGGTTTTCAGTTTTACTAAAGGATTTAAAACAGTGGATTTTTGGGATAGGAAATTAGGCAAGCGTTGCTCGAATAATTTTTTAGGAACAGATTAATGTGTGTTTTAAAATTCCGTTCCGCCCTTCAAGTAGGGTACAACTGGAGGTGAAAAACACCGGAGCCGGAACCGCATGTGATGCTAAATTAGGAGGTCTAAATAATGTTTAGTTTTAGGTTTTTTAAGACGTCCCGACAATTTGTGCAACAAATTGTACCAAATCTTATAGTAAACCGCTCGGAACAATACACTTTTTGTCTATAAAAAATATTACTACCGAAATGATTGGGACGTCCGGCAAAAATTCTACTGAAGACACAACTGGATCCCGGGCGGTCTATTTTCTTCCGGCACGGAACCCGAAGACAAACGTCCGATTGTACCCTGCCTTACATAGGGTAAAGCTTGATATATATTTTCGCAGTTTTGCCTCAATTCGACTTCGTAGAAAACGTACCGCTAAAAATGCGCTAAACCCAACTAAAAATATAGAAAAATAAACAAACTTACCATAACTACACTGAGGGTTTCCTGTGGTGCCACCTCCCCCGCCGCCACCAGTTCCGTATCCGCCTGTGCCAGTACTTGTTCCGCCTGTTTGAGTTCCGCCAGATCCATATCCTCCTGTTTGTCCTGTCCCGTAGCCCCCTCCGGCAGGTTGAACTGGCTGTGGTCGCGTTCTAGTATAGCCTCCGGTTCCACCCGGGTTAACAACGTTGCCTCCAGATCCGGAATACGAACCACCGGATCCGCCGGCGACCTGTCGTTTTGTAAAATCACTTGATTCAAGTTGACTCGACTGCTGAACGCCTATATTTAAAGGGTCAATTATGGTACCTTGAGCTGCATTTGGGATAATGAACGGCTGTTGCGATACGCTAAGGTCAGTACAAAAGTAAATTATTATTACCAAAGTAACTAAAACGTTTATTGAACGCATTTTCTAAAATTGTAAATTTCAATTAACCTAGTGGCCCTTTTACAAGCCCGTAGTCAGCTCATCTTGCTTGGGGGGCTGAAAAATTTCAAGAAGGAGAATATAATGGTTTGCGATGATCTACAAGCCGGTTTGAACCTTTTCCAGGGGGGGGGGGGCAAAGTGTTGCATGGGAGCTGAACCGCCTTGGTTCCCTCTGGTTAGGACTTGGTCAATTATTGCATTGACAGTAGCATTACACAGTAAGCGCTGTCAGTTTATTAAATCGGGTGTAATTCTGCAATCTGACCAATGTTAGTATTAGGGCCGTAACTGAAGGTTAAGGGTAGGATATTCCTAAGCCTAAGCTTGAGGGTGGCGCTATACTTTTGATGACGTATGTCGCCGTACCTCCCCGCGCGGTATGGTATGTGAATTACACCGGTACGATACCGTATGGTGCCGGAAGGCGACGGACGATACCGCCACCCTAAGCCTAAGCATTGGAAAACGGGGCCAATATAAAGGAACAGGGGCGGAACAGTATTATAAGCATATTCCTAAGTCTAAACCGAAGCCTAAGCCTAAACCAAAGTGTAAGAATGAGCATATTCCAAAGCGTACGCCTAAGCCTAAGCCTAAGCCAAGCAAACAAATTAGTTTAAAGCTTAAGCTTACTCTATTCTAGGCCCACAGAAAAACTCGTCCACCCTAACCTTTACATGGGCCGAAAACTGTAACAATAAGTCTTAAGCTTAAGCCTAAGCCTACGCAAAATATGGGCTAAAATCTAAGCCTACAGTTTATGCTGTCCCACTAGAAAACGGGACGGCTCTAAACTTAACCGTAGGTCCAAAATCTTAAAAAATCGGAGAATCCGGTATTTTTTAATATTAGAAT
The DNA here is from genome assembly GCA_030248215.1 of Enoplolaimus lenunculus. Lineage (NCBI taxonomy): Eukaryota > Metazoa > Nematoda > Enoplea > Enoplida > Thoracostomopsidae > Enoplolaimus > Enoplolaimus lenunculus. Next base: position 68,342 of record JASANG010001126.1, read on the forward strand.
TTCAAAAATCCCAGCAAATATTTGCATGCTGCAACGGTAGTTTCATAAAATAAAACATCTTTGAAACGTTTATACTTCAATATCCGTTTTCGGATTGCGTTATTGTGATCATTACGTTCACTTTTTTTACAATTGAATTTTTGCTACATTTTTTGTTAATATGAAATCAAAACTATATACAAAATTTCAAGCTGGAACGCTTCTTAAATTACGTATCGTAGTTGTTTCAGTTAGATAAAAATAACCTTTAACAATGTGTCACAGCAAGGTACAACCGGATGTTGGCTTCCGGCTCCGACTTCAGCAGAAAATCGACCTCCGGCTCTGACTCCGGCAGAATTTTCTCCAAATGTTACGACTGTTTCGGTAGTGAAATTTCGCATAGTTTCACAAAATTCTCAAAATTTTTGTTGGCACGTTTTGTTTTAAAGTTTTGGAACACTTTTGCGGAAATAATTGGTGAAATTTCGTAAAACATAACCGTGAAACCGAAGGTTTTAACAACACGTTACAGATATTGTGCTAAAATTAGCAAATTAAACACATTATTTAACCTACTCAATTTTGCCTCACCTTCGGGACCGGCCCCTGGCAAGCACTTTTCACTTCCGGCTTCGGCATATTTTTTCAACCTCCACATCCGGTATTTTTCACCTCCGGTTGCACCTTGGATCACAACAAAAAACAAATACATGTGTGAGTTAAAAAAACACAAATTCACACGCAAGCTATATACGTCACAAATACTCTTTTAAGTCATTTCTGCTGATGCAAAACGAGCTAAACAAACAGTTTTTAATGGACGAACACAGAAGGTGTGGTGATTAGTTAAGAACGGTGGGGCAGAGGAATATCGAGTGAAATAATTGTAAGATTACAAATTTCTTTGATCAAAGTAGTAAACAATTCAAAATAGTGCTAAAATGCAAAAAAAAGCTACATTTTGTAGCTGTGGCCCATGTACAGATCAGGGGCGGAACGTTTTTCTGTGGGAATGCAATAGAGTAAGCTTAAGCTTAAGACTAATTTATTTTTCCTTGGTTTAGACTTAGGCTTATGAATATGCTCGTTCTTACGCTTAGACTTAGGCTTAGGAATATGCTTATAATACTGATCCGCCCCTGTTGTTTACATTGGCCGTAGCTGTCAAATTAATAACCGAGACTTGCATTCGTTAGCTGTATGTCGTGCTTTTTGAACGAGTGCGAAAGACAAACGTTGTTTATTAATTGTAACGCAGGAAAATGTGTAAAATTTAACATAAAATTTGTTTCAAAATTGCGCAATTGTCAATGTTTGTGTTGTACTTTAGAGTTTTGAAATGCAGTTTGTGTACATAATAGAGTTTTGTTAAAATCAGGCACCACTGTCTTCTGTCTTGAGGTTGAATTTTTATAGAAAAACAATATAAAAAAATTTGGGTTCAACACAAGCAAAATTGTCTTGAAATTTCAAGTTTCTTTCATAAATTTTTAACACTGAAATGTTTTAATTTCTTGTTTAAACGTATGTAAGGTGTTCGGTTTATATTTTTAAGACAAACCTATCATCAAAGTGCGTTTTAGTAATAATTCTATCAATTTTCTTTACACAAATTTAGTAACTTATGCTTTCTGAATTAAAATAGGTAAACTTTTCTGTAATTCATAACGTTAAGGCTAAGTTCAGCAGCGTTAAAATGCGTCTATGAATAAGTGAGCAAAAATAATAGCTTGTTTCCGAGCCAGGGATAGGCGGAGACCCGAAATGAAAAGTCTTGGTTTCGGTCATCTTTTTGGACATCACCGAAAAACATAAAATTTTTAAAAAAATTGTTTCTAGACTCGATTCCAAACATCCGAGTCTCAAGAAACCGAAACTTGGCAAATACCGAGATTGCTGAGACTCAGACCCTGACTGCTATCCCTGAGTCACCTCAGACTACAAAAACTCGATTCCCTTAAACTGAACATGAGCCAAGTGAATGTTGCAATTGAACGCAATGCTACAAAAACATAGAATAGTATAATAGGGGTCGTTGTTAAAGTGTTAAAAGTGCATCGGTGTGAGATGTTAAATTTTGTCATGTAAACAGTTTATGTACCTTAAGTCACAGCGTGAAAATCTGTAAGCTGAGTTCTGATATCTGACTGCAATCTAGTATTAAATTTGAATTCATTATACGGCTCCGGCTTCGGCTTGGGCTCCGGCCGGATATTAGATTATCCGGCTTTGGCTCCGGTTCCGTCAGTTTTTGGTATCCGGTTGCACCCTGACAGATATTTATATTATATATATATATATATATATATATATATATATATATATATATATATATATATATATATATATATATATATATATATATATATATATATATACGAATGCTAAATGTTGCATTTGAGTAAAACGGAGGGAACCAATTATCGACACAGTCGAAGCTCGCAAGAAACGGCAAATCTTTAAACTTAAAATTGGAACAAAGTTTCTAAATTTTTAAATACTTGCGCTATTTGGGTTAATAGTTTAATCACAGATAAAACGAAAATGTGAGTTTTGAAACACGACAGAAATCTCAAAATTTTTGACTTAAAAATTACATTTTCATTTTTTCACGCAAACAGCGCTTTGGCGTAACAAAACTTGGTATATAAATACGAGAATCTGACTTGCCAATAGGCTTAAGTACTGTTTATATGCATCAATATATACAGCTTCGAGGTACAGTTTTATATCTCATACAAACTCTCGCCTAGTTTGTAAATATCAAAATTTATCAGAAGCCTATTTGGTTTTTTGAAAATTTTCTTGAAAGTTTTGGCCCATGTAAAGATCGGGGGCGGAATGTTTTTCTGTGGGACTAGAATGGAATAAGCTTAAGCTTTAGACTATTTTTTTGCTTGGCTTAGACTTAGGCTTAGGAATATGCTCATTCTTACGCTTAGACAGAAATATATTCATTCTGACGTTTATGCTTACGCTTAGTCTTAGGAATATGCTTATAATACTGTTCCGCCTCTGTTCTTCACATTGGCC
>JASANG010003140.1:0-71248 GCA_030248215.1 Enoplolaimus lenunculus
ATGCGTCGTCCACAATTATTTGGGTACGGTGTGTGGAATTTCACATCGACCGTAGACGACTGCCCTCAACGGTCTCTTTTTTAATTTTTCAACAACAGCTGCCATAGGAAAAGTTTTACAGCAACCGTCAATGCTTTTAAAATTATAAAACATAAAATTTTTGATGAAATTTTCGGCTTTTTATTTTTTTAGTAGTTGTCTACAGTTAATGTCGAAACCATGCCTGTAGACAGCTACTCTAACTTCAAAATCAAAATCGCTAACGATTACTATTTTTCATTTGGAAGGCGTAGACGGTTGCCCGTTTTCTCTAGAACACCAACTACGATTACATGTAGTTTAAAGCTAAGGCTTAGACGGTTGCCGTCATTCAGAAGTATAGCAGTTGTAGATGCCAGTTTTTTAAACGTTTCGACAATTTTTGTATACATACAGCTGTACCCAAATTTACGCTAAGCCGTCCCACAGTGCCGGGACAACAAACAGGGGTGCGACGGAGAGCCGGGACACCAGGACAGTTTGATCGCCGGGACTGAAACTGTCTGAAACTCCAGTATTCCCAATCTCAGAGGAAGGGACGCTTAGGCTTAGGCTTAGGTACTGTTCCGGCCCTGTTCTATACATGGGCCTTCCAGTCAATCGGAATATTTATTCCGCACCTGACAAAGAAAAATAGGGGCGTATAAGCGTTAAGCCTAAAACCTAAGCCAGGGTATAAACCAAAGGCCTCCCTCGTGCAACTCTACTTTTGCCGCAGGTATAGATGTAGTGAAATTTTGCATTCTGATTTGGGCGGCGACTCGTCGATGGGCGGCGACTCGTCGACGGGTGGCGACCCATAAATAGTGCGTTTCGTTTTTGGCAAAATTTTGAGCACATTCCGAGAATTCATAAAAAAAGTGTTTAAAAAACAAAAACGCATACATATATTTGCTATTCAACCGGCGACCGGCCTGTTTTTAACTTTTTAAAACCATCCTACTATTTGGAGGCACTGAAGAGTAGGCTTAGAACTTTTTATAGACTATTTTTGTTGTAGGCTTAGGAATACACTTTTTAAAGGTTTAAATATATATTTTTTATAAAAGCTTTTCTACAGTGTAGGATCCTCCTAAATACTTTATCTAGCAATGCGCAAAAACAAGTTTTAAAATGGTTCAAAAAGAAATACATGCGTCGATTTCAGAATACGATACGTATCTTTAGGAATATATTTTAAAATGTTTGTGCAAACTGGCTCAAACTTTCGTCCAAGTTTAATACTTTAAGGGGCGTCCGGGTTTCTGGTGGATCCATAAATCAGTAGTTCAGATTCTAAATTACATTTCTTGTTTAGGTTTAGGCTTAGCGTAGGATTAGGCTGCTTAGGCTTAGGAATACGCTTAGTCTACGGTTTTACGTCCCTTGTTGGCCCAAACTTTTCACCGACAGGTGTAGGCTACATTTCAAAGAGCGTTTTTATACATTGGTCACTTCGAGTGGTAGATGAAAAGCTACATACCTACCAAGCCCGTTTAAAAGCAAAATTAAAAAGCTGGTTTTTAAAAAAAGCTTTTTCATAGACTATAATTTTTTGCTTGTAGGCTTTTAGGCTTATGAATGAACTCATTCATACGCTTTAGGTTCAGGCTTTATACTCTAAAGGGGCGTGTCAGTTTCTGGGGGAAAAGAGTAGGTTTAGATTCTATACATTTTTCTTAGGCTTAGGCTTAGGAATACGCTAGCGAAATCGTTATGAGCTCTAGACCTATTTTAAAAACAGCGGGAAAGAGCAACAAAGTCTGTTTTAAAACTTTTTTTTAGTCATCCTCGAAGGAAAGCGTTCCGCCTCTCTGACCAATGTTTTTAGGGCCGTTCAAAAACAGAGTATTCTAAAGCCTAATCCTAAGCGTTGCAAAAATGTGTTCCTAAGCCTAAGCCTTTAGCATAGCCTTTTAGCAAAAATGTAGAATCTAAAATACCCACTCTTTTTTAGACCCACCAAAAACCTGGATAAAAAACATTTAGCAAATGGCCAGACTATAGTGCGCAAAAGAATATGAAAGAAAAAACACACAACAATAGAGAATCTGTCAACCGACTGCCAAACTTTCCTTGAAAACAAAGTGCTTTGTACTCGCCCGCCGACATTCAGTTTCTCGCTCTCTTTGCTCGCCAGTGTTTTCTAGTGCAATCCCCCTTTTCAGAAATTGCACACTCCCCTGGCTTGGATCTGCGAAAAAACAAGACATTTTTTATAAAAACTATATTGAAAATAGAAAATTTCTAATGTTTGCGAATTTTAAAAAGCTGTAGACGGTCTCCGTATATACTTAAATTCTCATTGACAGCTGCTATATTTAATTTGCTAAGGGCAAGCGTCTAAGCTGTTTTGTTTAAAATTCTCTTCGACAACTGCAGTACCTTAAGCTAGCGGACCCGTAGACGGCTACTATAAGTTTAAAACTACGCTTTAGACGATATCTCACATTTTGTTAGTACCATCAATGACGATTGCCCTTTTTCAAATTTAAAGCAGGCGTAGACGGTAGTTAGGCGAAAAATAGCAATCGTCTATTAAAATTTTAAAAATTTCAAAATTTTTAAAAAATAGTACAACTAACTGCCATCCGTTGTATAGTAGATGGCAGTCGTCTACGGTCGGTGTGAAATTCCACACACCGTACCCAAATAATTGTGGACGACGCATTACAGCGTCGTTACTTTTGCAAACTCATATTCTACAAACCAGGTACATTAAAGCACAATTAAAGATTTGCTACCAGCGTTCGAAGCAGGGTTGTTGGCCGGAAAAAATTACCGGAAAGAATGGTTACTTTTCCATTTTTTCCATTTTTTTCCGAGGGGGGGGGGGTGGAAAAAATGGAAAAAAGAAAAATATTAAACGATTCTTTAATATTGGCGTGGAATAATCGGAGGAGGTCATCAGAACATCAGAAACTCATGAGTGAAGCGAGCTAAATATGTCACATTTGTTTTTTGTAAGTATATATTAAATCCTAAGACACTTTTGGGTTTTTTTGTGACATCAAAGCCTCTCAATTGCTGCAATCTCACGAGCAAAACGAGGTTGAAGCCGGACGTATTCTTGTGTTAAATCATACGGTAAAAGCAAGCTTTCAATTTTGAGCACCCTAACTTTGGCCCCACTGTCGCCCAAACATGGTGAGTGAACCGAACAAGTTGCATATGTAGTTTTACATTGAACCTCGTGACAAAGCTTCAATTCTAAAATCCATTTATATATTCAAATACTGCAATTTTCGCTCTTTTCGGACATAATCAACATATTAAAAACAACGAGTCTGGTTTTTATGCAGTTTTTATATTTCATACGATTTGTGAATCTAATGGCAATTTAGCTTGCTCTTGTCTGATAGATTTGTCATCATTGATTTTGACCGAACTTTTCACAAATTGCTCTCGTAGTTCCATTAGAAGCACGCCAATCATATTGTGCACAGGATACAGCAACAAACGCTAAGATTAGTAAATCAGGAAATTGCTTTCATGCAAACAATAACTTTACAGCAACACATACAAGCGCGCAGCAAATTTTTCACATTTTTGACAAACCGCTTTGTGTAAATTTCGCTTACTTTTTTCGGAAACACAGATTGCGTTGCCAAGGTAATCATCGAAAGAAGTTGCGAACACCAGTAGCGCCTGTTTGGTATCTAACAACGTTTTTCGCCTCTCGGCATGCTGCTGAAATTTTTTTGCCAGAGCATCTTTTAAACAGGTTGGTAATTTTTTTGTTCTCTTTTTCTGGAACGTCGTCGCTTACCGTTCGCATTATACCAAACATTTTATGGAAGAGAACGTTATATTATTACATTGTACAAATCAGCCCACGGTGGCAAAGATACTTCAACGTTCTTTCAAATGTCATGTAACAATTAGCCTTATTTAAGGAGTTAGCCAATGCAACATTTAATACTGTAACAGCTCAGTACACAATGCCTTTTGTCTATTAACGGTTGTTTAGATTACCTCGACGCCATTCACCTGAATTAAAATTTAACGAAAACCTGCACATATTTTGTCCCAAATATAAACCTCGGCCTCTAACGCAGAGGAAGCCGGAGCTTTCTAGCTCCATAGTAAGAGTGCCTAAACTGTAGTTGCTGAAACTAAAACCCACCTGAGTTGTTACTTTTAAATTACCGAGGATTTTAAAAATCAAAGCTTGTATAAAACATAAGACAGTACTGTGTCCTTTTGATGAAGACGTGAAGTGAAATGGAATATGTTACTGAAATATAACAAATGTGGTTTAAATAAGTTTTTACTGTTTTAGCCTCTTACAGTCTGTGCAGTATGCGTGTGCGCATGCTCGCAGTAACTTTTTGGAGTAACAAAGCAAACGTACTGGCCGCTGGTTGTGAAACTTAATATAAGACGTGCCCTAAACCGCTATTCACCGCAGTTGTAAACTGGGACGCCCAACAGCAATTGTCATTCGGAGTGGCCTAAACAATTACTAGAATGCACACTGATACTGATTCGGAGGATTGGGTCTCAATAACTACTGAAACGCAAAGTGATTACGGTTGGCTGTTATACAACAGACATTGTTCTAGACAGTTAAGTTGAACAATAATTATCTGATTTAACCACATTTACAAACAATAAATTAAACAAGGTTCCAGATACGACGTACATATTGCAGGCAAATGGATTGTTGAGACGACTTGGAGGCTGTCTTTTTAAAAGTACTCTGTTCTCGGGGCACCTGGGCACCTGTTTAGAATTTTTGACATTTTTGAAAATGTTAGAATTTTACTTATAAATCTGGTCAATGAATTGTAGTCTATTAAGATACATTAACATAAAATTACGTATCAATGTGCCTATTTGTGGTAAGGTAATATTGACCGTTTGAGGTACACTGTACAAAGTTAAATAAAGCTATATAAGTATTAACTCCTGATCACATTGAGTTGCCTGTAGGCAACTCAGCGCAGTGTATATATGTTAAATAGTATATATCGCGCCGTGTTTAACAATTACAACACGTATACATAGTACTAAATCACCACAAGACGTGAGAGCCCCCTCGGGCTCGAACATCAAGCTGCTATTGCTGAGTGGTGATGGTATACGCCTCCCACTCCAGTCACTGGAGTTCGAACCCTAGTATAAAAGTAGGCCTCACGGGAAATAGAAAATATTCATGTGAGAAAGGGTTAACCCTTTCTCACATGAAAACTTTCAATTTCATATGAGATGTAATTTCAAGGTAAGATTCGATCCCCAGTCTCACGGATGGGAGGCGTTTACGATGACCACTGAGCTATAGGAGCTGGACGCTCGAGGCCGAGGAGACTCTAACGTCTGGTGGAGATTTTGCACTGGGCATATATGTTATATAAGTTAAACACTGCTTACAGTGTATGTATTGCTCGTACATTATTGTATTTAGTTGCTCAAAGTATACTCTATGAGTGAAAGGGTTCAGTATAGATCTCATACTGCTGACGCAATGAGTTTAAACATAAGAGGCATGCTAGTATCATTCCTATGCAAAGGTAAATGATGTTTCCCTGCTACACAAAAAAGTCAAAACTAGAAACTTCAATATTAGGGAGGTTCCAGCACCAAACACAGGGTGCATTTTTTCTGGAGCCAGAATCTAACCTCGAATGTCTTTACTAGAATTAGTAAAAAGTCAAAGATACCTATCTCAAAAACCCAGGGGCGTTGGTTTCAGAGGCCCCTACAGTTGCAATTCAAAATAGTTTACTTTTAGACCAAGTCTATTTATGGAAAACAAGCCATATTTTGGGGGGGCTGGCACTACAATACACCCCGTGGGAAGTTCTTGCAAAAACCTGAACACAAAAACTATATTTCAACTGGATTATTTTCGACTCATCGTCGTCTGCAACAGCTTTCACAATTCACCAATGTTTTGACTCATGTTATTTATATTGGCCAGTTCACTGGGAAGATTTATAAAGGCACTGAAGAGCCTAGACACCAGAAAGCTATGGAATTAGTCTTAAGCTTTTGTTTAGACTTATGTTTAAGCTTACGTTTATTGGACAGATCGACATAGTTAACATGGGCAAGTATTTTTGTATGAGATAGTGCATTCCATTAAAACAGCAACTTAGCAGAAGATCGCACCCAAACATTGTGCAACTTTTCTGGTTTTTCCGACCGGCGGCCAACGTTATGTATTATCAATACGCAATTAATGCAGTGTTTTCAGTTTTATTTTACACTCTGAGTGACTTGGTTCACTGTTTTGGTATTGACAGAGCTGGCTTTTAAAGTCGCTGTTTCAAAATTATTTCAGCTCAGGGCCGTGCCAGAAAAGGGTGTACGAATTGTAAAAATAATATTCGGAAACGGATTGTGATCAAAATAATTGAAGCAGTAAGCGGATATTGAAGTATAAATGTTTCGAAGATGTTTTATTTTTCTGCCAACACGCTACTAGAAGCGTACAAATGTTCACCGGGCTTCCGTTGAAGACAAAATAGCGAGCGCATCACAATTTTTAATATTTTGGATGAATTTTGTTTTTTATATTGTTTTGAACAATTGCAGCATATCTGTAATAAAAAATTGCCAGATATAAACTTGATTAACTAATTTTGAGCATAAGAATAACAGAGTGTAGTAATTTTGAACAGAAATATAACTGAATCTGGTATTTCTATATCGGAAACAGAAATGGACACCGATTTTTACCCAAAACGGAAATACATATCCGGTTACCCCTTGCGTACAGACTCACGTTTTTGTGTTCGAACTTCTCAAAAGCGTAGCTTTTGGTTCCAGTGTCGTTTTTAACGTTGTCCGCTCGCCAAGACGCCGATCACCTCTTAGCCCGTTCCCTGCCGTCGGATTCTCGTGGCGCGCTAAGCACAGCTGTGGTACTAAGCAGGCATTTTTGTTGTTTTAAAAGGCAGAGCATTGGAGTCGGTCCTGCAGAAACCAATTTTAAGTGGCCCGCGCAACAAAGTCTAACAGAGGTTGAAACTCGCACAGAGGTGAAGAGTAGTTAAAAATTTAGAGTTACGGATATATAAGATTCGTGATTTATAGAGAAAACACATTACTAATGACAGAATCAAATTTACTTATAATAGACTGCGATGCAGGTATCGATGATGCCGAAGCAATTATACTTACACTTGCATCGCGTCCGAAATTCCGTCTACTAGCAATTACCTGTTGCGCTGGAAATGTCGATGTTGATCAAGTTGTCACAAATGTTGCACGAGTACTGACAGCGTCTGGTGAAACTAACGTAAGATGGAAATACCTTTATATATATTTGACAGGCTGTGCGTAATCGCGCAGGAGCCCAAACGAAGCCAGGAAAACCCAAGGTCGTTTCCATTTCATCATTCAAGAATGGAAAACAATTTTAAAAGGAACATCACGAGAATCCACACTATACCTTTATACATTGTCAAAACCATGTTTGAATTGGTATATGAAGAATTCTTGTGACTTTCAAACGGGCTTAAATTTATATGGAAATGCAACAATTTTTCTAAGAATGCCGAGTCCCGGCTGGACTTCAATCTCATTACGAGAAAAGGGTTGCCTCAGTATTTGCTGATTTTGGACCGATTCTACATAATAGAAATTTTTGATATATTTAATAAAATTTTGTGGTCGCCTAAACAATTAAACTGGCGATAAACAGCGTGCAGCACGCACCTCATAATAATATTTATATCTAAGGATTGTGGCGTACTTTTGTTTCAGATACCGGTATATCGTGGCGCAGAACGTCCGTTGATTTGTGAAAATATACACAACGCTACAAACATACATGGATGTGATGGACTAGGTGGCCTAGGGCATACTATTCCAGTAGACCATTTTCAAGTAGAAAAGGTGCGACAATTCAAAATTGTTTAACTTTCACTGAAAAAAACTGTGGTATTCCACTATGTACCATGGTCCCGCCCAATGCAAAGCCTAAGTCTAAACCTAACCCTTCTAAAGCCAGAGGGTAAGCTAAGCCTAAGCCTAAAGAATCTAAAGTCTTTAAGTCTCTCAATCTCTATATCGCGTAGTGAGTAGAGCAGGCTTCTATAATATAATGTTTTTTCAACAACGGTATGTTGATCGTTATATTTAGGAGATTCTTTTAAACCGCATTCACATTTGCAAGTTTTTGCAGCAAAAACGTGCACGTGCCACTTGTCCATATATTTTCGGTCTCAAAACAACGTTGAAGTCATTACAGCTTCCAATACTTCACTATAATTCACTCGACGATGGTCACTCGAGTACTTTTGCATCAATTGAGCAATAAGGAGAAATTGTATAATATTTGACAGCACTTTCAATTCTAGAATTTTGAGTAAAACCTTCGCGTGAGAATGTGTTTTGTTTCTGAAACTGGCATATGCAAATTTTGTTCGAACTTTCATTCGCAGAACTTGCAGCTGAAATTTTTGCAAGATGAATATACGAATGGAATTATTTCATATATACGAGTATCCTTTCAAGTCGAATTAACCTGTGATCAATGGTGCACTGATAGCATATAGGTTATGTTTGATATTTATTGCACTCATTTACATTCTTATAATTTCAAGTCAAGATTCAGAATTGTACAAGTTGCAGCTACGTCTGCTACAAAAACATAATTCTCGCTGCAAAACGTTTTACATGCTTGAATAGGGTTTAGTGCAATACTATTGGTCCAAGTGATCTATTTTACAATAGATAGTTTGTAAAACTTGATCACAGCACTCCTCATTATGTAAGTACACCAAATTAAAACAAACCTTTAAATTTATACGCTAAAAAGTTTTCACCAGAACATAATAGCTGTTGAGGAAAGCAAAAAACTTTCAATAACGTATATCTCCAAATGTGTGTACTGGCAACTATCACCAGCTGGTGTGATAGGTCTTGTAGCTGTCGAACGACCGAATTGTGAGGTTGATAGTGTAGCACATTTTTCGCAGTTTATTTATGCTAATTCACTACATATCTTGAGACCCTCACTAAAGAAATTGATCAGTTTGGAAACCTATCGCTAGCCGGTGGTAGGTGCTATATGCATTTAAGAATTATTTTCGCTGTTAATTTTAATCCTTTTCCGCATGAATTTTTACAATTTGAATAGAAATCCATCCTTCCAGGTCGTAATGACACGCGGGCTGTTGACTTGGGAGGCATTTTTCATCACTACTCAACTATAAGAGCTTGACACTCAAGCCCAAGGAGGCTCTTGCGGCTTGTGGAAAATTTTTCACCGCCGATACGCTTTATAACCGACACTGCGCACTGTGTAGCATATATTTCGTTTTACAGTGTTTGCAAAGTGTTAATGCATATATGATATATACTGTATGCGGAAAAACATTAAACCGAAATATAGCTATCAAAGGCTATGTAAAACAATTTTAGGAAACCGCTCCTCAAGCATTGCTTCGTTTATCTGCCGAGTATCCACTGCAAAGCATTACATTAGTTTGCCTTGGTCCGCTCACTAATTTAGCAATTACACATTGCCTTAACGGTCAATTTTCACAAACGCTCTCTCGTGTTGTGGCGATGGGCGGAAACTATGATCCACGCACTGGTTCTAACCGTCCTGACTTGTGTTATTCTGAATTCAATTTTGGAGCTGACCCTGAGGCTGCACGCGTTGTGTTTGAAAAATTTCAATGTCCATTGATGGTGCTACCTTTTGACGTTACGATTGCTGCTGCATTGCCATGGGTAACAAAATTAGCGGCGGATCCCTGATTCCCTGGCGGAAGGAGGATATTTTTTGTGTTCTGATATTCTACTGTTTTAAAGCGAGTTTTTAACAAATTTTTGATGTTATTACAATTAACTAATTGCTCCGATACACAAAATTTTCGAATTCGTGTTATACACTTTGCCATATTTTTTACTTTAGTTGTTTTAGGAAACACATTTTGAGCTTCAAATGCGCTGTTTGCATCGCAATTTTTTCAGTCCTCCTATTCTCCTTGGACCCGCCACTCTATCGGGTTATATTCTATCCTATATCAAGCATACATCAATTTGTTAATCATAGGTCTTGTAGCTATAACAATCAATGAACGATGCAATTTGACAACTTGGCAAACGAAAACGTTGACTACGAAAGTTGTGGTTATTTATGAATAATTTTATTAAGTTGTGTGCAATGATCTTGCGGCTTAATTTTAAGGTCTAGAATTGATTGTACGCAGCAAACAGCTTTTAAACGAGTTATATAGTTACTCCTAAATGTAAAAACACAACCGATTTTTCAAGATATTTAACTCAAACTTTAACTACTTTTGAAACAGATGGTCTCCAGGCTGTCTTTAAAAGGGGTTGCGAACAATATAAAATAAAACTGGCATGTTATTGATAAGAAAAACAAAAGCGGCTGGCTTTATGCGGAGGCGTCCAAAACACGTTTAATCCCTATTACAATAGCGTGTAAAATGTTAAGTTATCAACTAGCCTGAAGTGGAGTGTCAGCGCTTGTGCTAAATGTCATAATATGATAATGCAAATATCTGTCAACATCATAATATATGGCGTGTTTGGAAATGTCTGCAAAGTTGTGGTATTAAGCTAGTCTCAATGTGTTATAAAATATCATACCTATACTAATAAATTTGAAATTTAAATTTAGTAGTTGATATTGAAAAAAATTTTGGGAAAATTTCAGCCGAAAACGAAAAACAAGGAATCCCCCCAGGGGCGCGGGCGACGAGTACAGGACAACGGAAAAAAAGAAAATGAAACCTTGCTACGAGGAGGAATAAACGTTTTAGGGAGTCTTGTCCCATCGCGCCCACAACATTTTTGACACGAAAAAAATGAGTGTTGACAATATCTTTTATAAAATAGAAATTAAATAAATGGTAAACTAGACATATGTTCAAGGAGATTTATTATGCAGGTCGGTCGCTGACTCAATGGTCTAAACTTTAATACTAAACTGTATTCACAGGATTGGCATTCGTCTTGGCTATCAAAATCGAAAAGTTCCCGAGCACAACTGTTACGGAAACTCAGCAACGCGTTGAAAGCAAACATGGCTGCTGACACGAATTGTTGCCATATGCTGTACAACTCTTGTGATCTATTTGCAACAGCTATTGCACTCGGTAAGTGCAACCGCTAGAGTTGTACTCGGGTCTAGGTTCTGGTCCGGCTACATTCAGGTTATTTTTGTCGAAAAATTTTGGATCCGATTCCGCGTTTTGGCTTTGCGAAATGGCGGGTCCGGATACTTGTTTAGAAATTTTGCAACTTTAGTAACCGCAGTATGCAACTTAATACCTGCACGGTATTGATAGTACATCGACGGACGCGTTTTGGTCAAAACCGGCACATTACTTACTATTTAGAACAGCTTAACAAATCGGTTTCAACAACACTATTCCAAAATAGCCTGGTACGTCAGATATCCAGTCCACCCTTGAAACTTATAGAAATTTACATAATACTTATAGAGCTTACATAATGCTGCAGGGATGAAATTGCTTGTTCTTTGTATGTACTCATATCATATAATAGTGATAAGTGTAAGGTTTTTGTCGTATCCTTGAGGATTAATTTGATATAACGCTACCGCACAGTGCATGTGACATTCTGATAAATTTAAAATCGCACTTTTCTATGGTTATTCTTCTGTAGATTTATATTCGCTTAATTTAAACATACTAACTGAGAATTTTCTAACCCTTTCTCTCATGAATGTTTCAATCTCATATGAGACGTAATTAATTTCAAGGTAAGATTCGATCCCCAGTCACTCGGGTGGGAGGTATTTACGATTGACCACTCAGCTATGAGCTTGACGCTCACCCAAAACAACCGAAAAAAAAAAAACGGGGCAGGCGGGAAACGGTTTGTGTTGATTCGATTTCAACGTTAAAATTCAGGCTCTTATATTGGGTCAACAGACAAAACTCAAATGTTATATGACATTAGCTTACAAACCACCGCTTTCAAATGATCAATGTGTACAAGTGAAAGTATGTCACGTGATACTGTGAGACATTTATGCGAATATCATACGATATACCAAAACTTAAACGAACATCATATGATATTCAGCGGGACAGTGTAATCTTTGGGTGCTGATAAATGAATGGAAAGTCGACCGTGAGAGGCTTAGATGTGCTTTAAATACCAAGTATACGCCTGCAAAATGTATCCGACACAAAATGCTTACAACCGCAGCTTCATAACTCAAAAATTCAAATGTCGCATTCTAGTATGATATTCAACAGGACAATTTGGGTATGTTACCTCAAGAATGCAGACATTTGAAAATATATCATATGATATTCGCAGACAGTACCCTGAATATCATATAATATTGAAGAACAAAAGGTCACCTACACATGATAATAGCAGAGAAATACGAGTTGTTTAATTCAATATGGCGTCTACAAGCAGACCAAATGTTACCCAATAGTCTATTATAGGGACAAAACGTGTCCCAAGCTGCCCCGGGTATAACGTGAACCCCGCATGAGTTTTAGGTTATAGTTTAATTGTGATTAAATCCTGATAACCGGAAATCAGTAAAAAAATATTAAATTAGAATTTATGCAATTCTATTATTTTTTGTTTTTAGTCAAACGTAACTTGGTTAAATAATTTAAATTTTTGATCATTTTTGCTTTAAAGCCTTTATATATGTGCCGAATTGAATCACGGGTTATCAATTTAGTTGTTAGTGACAACAGATTCTTAAGAAAACGTAGTCTTTCTCATGAATCAACTATTCACTTAGTTTTACATGTTTAGTTGGTGGGTTGTACTTATAGCAAATTATCACTCTTTCACCACAGCATGCAACTGGATACATTCTGTGCACAAAAAAGGAATGTACCCCCCGCGAGAGTTGCGTTTGTGGTTTAAATGTCCTCCTTGTAAGTCTATGGTGATGTATAGTGCATCAAATGGAAAGTTTAAATTTGAAAATTTATGATTATGTTTCCATTCTGTTTTTCACAGAAGAAAGCTTATCAAAGCTGTGTTTCAACTGCATACGATTAGTTCTCGGTGCTTGAATTGTTGCAAAAGCAGCGGTTACAAAATTATGGACAGTTTTGAAAATTTTTTTACGTCAACAAATTTTGCCGCAACCTGAACTAATGCCGGAAGTAAAGCAAAATGGGTGTAGAAAAAATAATGTATAATTAACAACTATATATAATATTCGAAGTATTTGTTGATGTATTAAAATTGTTTTTGCTTCCAATTGAACAATTTCAATTCAACAGTCAATAGCTGTCAAAATAGTTCCAAGGGTTTTAAAATCTCTGGACGCTATTTTAGATTCGGACTGTATTGAATCGTCAGTGAAATGCTTCGCAACGATTGAAACCGCTCAATCACCGCTTACCCGTGGCCAACTTGTAATTGATTCACGAAACGTTATGAAACGCCGTACAAATGCAGTAGTTGTAACACAAATTAATACGACTAAGCTAAAAGTAATTCTTGGAACTATGATAGACTGAGGAGTATACGGTATTTGTTTAATTCACAGCCACGCCTGTGTTAATTTAATAAAGACGATATTTTGTTCCAAAAATGTATATATGATTACATACTTAGGTTTAAGCTCTTACTCAGGCTTATGCTTAGGTTTAGGCATAGGCTTTGGTTTGATATGTGTCTGATAATTTGGCCAATGTTACTTTAAGGGGCGTAACAGTTGATTAAGCGTATTCCTAAGCCGAAGCCTAAGGCTAAGCGTAAAAAATGTGTTCCTAAGCCTAAGCCTAACCGTTACAAAACTGTGTTCCTAAGCCTAAGCCTAAGCCTAAGCAAAAAATGTAATCTAGAATCTAAACCAACTCTTTTATAGACCCATCAGAAACCTGGACGCCCCTTAAAGTAACATGGGTCGATAATTTTATGAGGTAGAAAATAAACAAGTACATAACCCACAACCAAACAAAGTAGCAGCTTTTGTTTTCGGTCCTAAAACCAGTTGACACAAGGGTTAAATAAAATTTTGGTTAATATAGTCATGTTTTGTTCAATAAAAAATACTTAATTGGTATAGGACTGATCTTAAAATCATCATAAACTACTAAAAATATCAAGCAAAAATGTTTCAAATTGCGAAGAATCCTTATATTTATTCATTTGATAGATTTACAAGAATTTAAATTCGTGTGGCGGCCTTTAAAAAGGGCTCCTATTCGTAGCTTGTAAAGTATGATATAAGTTTAAAGCCTAAAATGGTAGCCGTTCGTTCTTGGCTTTTTTAGACTTATGCAGGTTACTTTTGAATGAGCGAACGTCATTGTGTTTGCACACACAGAGGGCTAAGTTTCCACTGGATGTTGTAGTTATGCATCTGGGCACGCGCACTAAAGCCTATTAGTTATTTTTCTAATGTAACCCATGAGGCGACGAACGTATGCGATGAGGGTCGAAACCTATAGTTTTGTTATCAAGGCGCGGCATGAGCGACGCCTGTGTCAGGGTCGCGAATATGTGGTCTTGAGGTATGGCGATTTCAGGCGTAAAATTAGCGGTTCAACAATCTTGGAACATCGCCTACCTTTTGGAGCGCAAACTGCTGGCCGCATAGGAACAACTACTTACGCCTCCTCCGCCCTTTCGTTACGGATGTATATCCGGTATTGCATTATGAACTATTATTAGGGATACGGATTCCTAATGACTGGGACTCAAAATGGGGAACCCTTCTTATTAACCCCACCCCCTTTTATTCGGGTTACTACAGCAATCTTGGGATTTTCCAGCTTGACTTAGCTCACCTAAAGTTTAGGTACTTTTAAAGAGGTAAAATTTTAAATCACCAGTTTTAAAATATTATTAGAATTCCTGGCCAAGTTTAAAATTTTGATTCTAATATTCACAACTTGCATACTTACCGAAGTGAAAACGATACAGCAAAAACGGATATACCAATACCGGCCCATGTATAGTTGAGTGCCGTCCCAAAATCCAACCATCTCAACTAAAAAATTGATACTTTTTGTCAGTGGTGGGATTGTGGGATTTCAATAAAATTCATCGAACGAAATTCCTTAGGCTTGGGGTTAGGCTTAAATTTAGGATTATGCAATCCTTTGGCTCAAGATTTATGTTTAGGAATATGCAACGCTCCGTCTTAGGTTTAGGTTTTTAGGTGTTTATCCGTAACATCTGGTGTAAAGCTTTGCATATACATTTTAGAGGTGCCTTACCGTTAGGCGTAGGCTTTGACTTAGTCTATGGCTCAGGCTTAAGCCTAGGCTTACGCATAGTTTTAGGACGCTGAGACTTTAGGAATTGGTTTAAACGTAGATTAAATCATAAATGACCATTACGGGCTAAATCTTAGGGTTCCATGTTGAACAGGGCAGGATCGTTTTCCGAAGGGGCTGTAATAAAGTCAGTTTAAGCTTTAGACTAATTTTTTGCTTAGGCTTAGGCTTAGGTTTAGGCTTAGGAATATGCTCATCCATACGCTTAGGCTTAGGCTTAGAAATAGGCTTATCCATTCGCTTAGGCTTTTTAGGCTTAGGCTTGGGCTTAGGAATATACTTATACTACTGTTCCGGCCCTGTTCTATACATGGGCCATCTTAGGCATAGTCTTACGCTTATGTTCATTACAGATATGCTGCAATTGTTCAAAATGAAATAAAAATGACGGAATTCATCTAAAATCTTAAAAATTTTGGCGCATCCGCCATTTTTTCTTCAAAATTTAATAAATTGTATCATCAGAAAAATAAAACATCTTTGACACTTTCATACTTCAGTATCTGCTTTTCGGTTCCGTTTCAAGTACATTTGATACTGTGTTTTTGGCTCTCTTGTATGAGAACCGCTTTGGCATATTGCGCTGGATTCAATCGGTTGTCGTTGGCACCTGCCCCTTGATCAGCAGAAGTTATACACCTTTTTGAAAACAATCTTGACTAATTAAAATAAACATGATTTAACACGTTGTATATATGCGTGCTCTGCTATAAACTTGTCTAGCAGCCGATTCACTACTGTGGGGGCTGGTTAACCTCACGACTGAAGGAAGCCGGAAGTCAAATACAACATTATTAAATATTGGTTCCAAATTTTGGGTGTTATCTGAAGCTGTCAGATAACACTGCAGCAGAACAATGATTCGTTTAGTTAAGCAAAATGGTCCTTATATTGATAGTATTATGATTTTATATTAAAAGATTCAACCTAAATTCTATGTTGCTTTCGGTATATTGCTTTTGTCTTGAATACATTGGAACACAAAAATTTCTTTTGTTCTTCAGAATTTTTACAATACCATCTGTTCAAATATATAATTCGTGATGCGTGCAACGATTGTTTTATATACTTATTGTTTCAATTTGGTAAAAAAACTCACTAGCAGATCCATGAAAAGAGGTCACCTAAACCGTGACACATCAGCATACATCAAAACTAAAATTTTCTATAAAGATTTGGTTCTAAAATGCGTTCAGCTTCTTGCTGGTTTCGCTCGCGACCTTTTCACAATAAATCCGCCGTCAAAAATTCCCGAATTCAACCCTGAAACACAGTTTAGATATTGCTCGGTCGTTTTGGTCGCGAGGTTTTGTTCACTATTATATGACGCACTGAAATTCTGCAAAAATTTCTGGTTTTGTCTTTGGCACAGTTATTTAATGCTTAATTCACAACACACGAAACCGTTGATTTTGCTTGTCTCTAGTCTAATAGTCGAATCTTTTTTCTTTTTCAATCTTGAATTCGATCCAAATGCTCTCAATATCAGCGTATACAGTAGGTAAGCTTTATCGAGTTAAGTCTAAAGAGTGGCGCAAATTGTGGTTGGCGGCAGCAAAATATATTTCAATTTTACTTTTTTAGTTTTTCGCAAATAAATGCTTGAACTACTAGAAAGGCTTGAAAAATATTTTAGCGTTACTGCTACTGCATGGAATTCATGCCGAAAATGATGCGAGCGATGCCGACAATTCTGAATTATCACCTGAAAATTGTCCAGGTTAGTGAGAAACAAATTTTTGTATACAAAGGGACGGATGGATACACGGGATATACGTCAACCTAAAATTTCAAGCGAAAAAGTTAAAAGCAGTCAAACAACTCCATAGAATACTTTCTAGATCGAAGATGTGAAAAATATTTCTTTTGTCAGATTATACTTTGCCACAATAAGTTCTGGCCACACTTAATCGTTCCACTAAAAGTGGGAACGTTTTCGTTTTTTTGTAAGTTCTGTTCTATCATTCAAAGTGTGTCTGCGCTCGTTACACACCACCGTTTGGCAGGACAGTAAGCATATGTGACGTAAACACTTTCAAACGTCTCCTGCTGCACTAAGCGGTCTGCTACTCATTCGCCAAAACGGTAAAAAATACCTTATTAACGATTTTAGTTGTCTCAGTAATGAATAGCTGATTATTGAGGTAAAAAAGTTTGATTAAGTTACGTTTGACAGCGTTAAAAGTTCACCCCCCTCGGCATCTGTGTATTGCGGCAGAACTGCAGAACTGAAATCCAGAATGCACCTCTGCCTTTGACTCTAACAAATTTTAATCGAATCGTGGTTTATGTTATTTTGCATGTTTGTTACCAAACTTCAAACTTGTTGACTACCATCATTGCCGATTAATTCTTGGCCTCTGGAGAACTACTCATGGCCCAAGTTAATTATATAGGCCTGTCCAATACAATACAATGAGACCGATGCGCTTAGATACTGGGAGACTTCCACTTATGCTTTGAGTTACCCTTATTGTTTTGTAGGCAAACTCTTATAATTAAACCGGACCAAACTAATAAATACTAAAAGTTTAGTTTCATCGTGTCCGTCTGTAAATTTTGTATGTTTCGTTATGCTGTCAGTAACATTTCACCGTTTAGGTTTTGGAAATCCTGATATTCCGTACCAAGGATATACGCCAAAATGCCGAAAAAACGCTCCACCACGTAAGCGTTAAACTGCTTAATATTGTAAAGGGAGGCAGTAGCCGGCGCGGTCCTGCTAGTCAAGTTCTAGCAGGACTTCTTTTTCTTGGTGACCGAACCCTGAAACCGCTAGACAAGTGACAAGCAGAAAAATGGTTGTCCGAACATAAGAACGTCTCAAAACCTGTTTAAACCTTATAGTGGTAAAAATTTACGAGCGGAGCGAACGAGAACCAGAACGCAATTTTACTGCTAAAACGTTTAATACAAAATCTTGGTTTTTCTCATGCTGGGGAGCCTAGGCCGGCGTGGCCTGTGAAGATACGGTAGTGTATTAATTAAATTTCAATTTTGCTTGAACGCGTTGGAATAATTTCACACTTTGCCTATTTATTAATTATACTGTGTATTTTGCAGTATTCTTTTATAGACGGCGTCTTTGATATTTTTGTAAATTTTCTTTGCCCCAGTATTAAAACGACATATCCGGATGGTATGAATACTTCCGCTGTATCGAAAAAATGTGTTTCGTTCTGAACTAACGACCAGTACGCGATTGGTTTTAATACAACTAAGCGCCGTATTACATGTTTGGCTACTGTTTATTTTTAGGGGCGCCGTAAAAGTAACATTGGCCGCCTAATGAATGCAGCATTCATTAGGCTACAAATTCTAATAACAGTAAGATTTACTGTTCTGGAGCGATAAGTTCTTTAGATACATAACATTTTTGTTTATAACGAATGTAAATAATGCTGATAGTTAACAAAAGAATTACACGAGCCCATTGCCATGTGTATAAATTTATTAAATGACTTTTCTGTACAGGGCTTCCAAAATAACTGAGGCAGAATTATAATTATGCCGGGGGTCAAATATCGTCATGCCAGAATGCCTCTAAGGGTAGTTGGCTAGCCTATTTTGGGCCCTCGTCTAAAGAATTATCTCCCTTTTAAGAATATCGTTGAATGAATATTCTGACATCCGAGGCATTCTGGAATGACGATATTTGTTCCCCTCTTCCAAAATTTTGACCGATACGGGCAAAATATAGGGGGCATTCTGGCATGTTGCAGTAATATATAATGTGTATGCTGCCGGTTATAAAAAATATAAATTGTAAACATATATCCAAGCAAAACGTATTTTACTTGATTTAAAATTAATTCAGAAAGCAGGTATCAGGATGGGTTTGTAAACATTGAATAACATTTTTAAGCGCCGTATAACGAAGAACCCGAATTTATGACAGGTCCTGAGGTAAGACATCTTCGATTTTACTAAAACAGCCTTGCGCAAAATGTTTTAGAAAATAAAAATACGTAAACCTAATAATATACAGATGATATAATGTGGCAAACCTGATCCCTCACAGATGGCAAAGTTTTAATACGAATAATCGTTAATATTATTAGTTTCGTAAATTGTTTTCTAAAGAATCTAAGTCGAAAATGTTGCGTTGCGGTTCATCTATCTCTGGCGTGTGTTAAAACATTCTTACATGAGTATTTTCTATTTTATCAAACACACATACTGCATTGACCCGAATAAGAGGGGGTAATAAGAGGGGGTCCCATTTTGAGTCCGAATCAATTGGAGTCCGTATCCCTAATAAGAGTCCGTAAGCGGATAGAGTCCCTAAACCCTAATTAGAGTCCATAAATGTCAATTAACCCTAATTGTAGCGCATAAATGAATCCTGGACCAAGTAATTTGAGTTCGAAACTTTAAAGCGTACTTAAACTTTGAAAGTACATTCCTAAAGTATAACCTTGTATTATCGCTCAAGCTATTGACACAAGACAAATAAACATTTAATTCAACAGATAATTGCAGTAACGGATATATATCAGTAACGAAGGGCGGCGGAGCGTCGGTTACAAATAAATAACAGTCCGTAACCGAATAACAAGAAGGGTACCCTTTGGAGAGGCCAAATAAATATCAGCCTCCCTTCTTATTCGGGTCACTACAGTAATGTCATGCTTGTATACGAATCCCGGGATCTTTATGTGGCAGGTGTTATTGTTACCTCTTAGCTATGCAACCTTGACGCTGATGCATGGCAGAGCTCTCAATATGACTAGGGTTTAGTAATTAAAAATTTGTTAAGCTGTATTTAGCTAATATTTGGACCAATACTCTCAAATATATGTAGCATCTACCGCCAATTGACGATAGGCTCTGTAACTTTGAAAACCATCTAACTATAAAGACAGAAATTCAGTAGTTTTTCACTTCATCAATTAACTTGCTTCTACAAAATTTTTAGATTAGCAGATGCCACATTTCTCTAGTTTGAATGCCTATTACTAACTAGAAAAAGGTGCTATACCTTGTTCGATATTGTGCTATGACGAATGTCGAGCAGTTGATACTAAAGATGTTCCATCTAAAACTTTTTAATATTCATGAAATAAAAAATGTTTATTTCAGTTGTTCCAACCGACAAAAAATTTAGTTGAAACATTAATTGGACTACGGAGTTTAGTATGATCAACGGAATCGAACTCATAACCGGAATTTTGCTATAGTTTTAACATAATCGGAATTCAGTTGGAATCCGAAGTTTGTGGCCACATGTTTTTAGTTAGTAAGAGTTTCATGACTGGAGTAATAATTAGTCTAAGCGTTGGGTTCTATCTTTTCAAGGATGAGCTAAAAACTACTGAATTGGCTAAATATAAGTATTGCGCACAAATATTAATTTGTTGAATTAATGCTAAATACTCTGTTAATACTACGTTATGTGTCAATGTTAAGTATTCTTTCTAACCTAAAAACGGTATAACCCAAATCTTTGAAAACTGCAGCCGTCCGTCGTATAACGCGTAGAATAAAATGCTACACATATTTAGTTAAGTGCATAAATTTCGGCTAACTTTGAAAACTGAATACATTTGAAATAGTTCTTGTCATTTTTAGGGTGTTGCTATGAATGCAAGAAAAGCATACAAATATGTCAAAAACGATGATGGTCATATTGTCTTAAAATATTATTTTGATACATCCGTTAGTAAGTAAAAAATGCTCGTAGAAAATGTAAAACTAAATATACACCAAGATTTAGCCAGGTTTTGATTTCGAGAGATATAAAATCGTTTGACAGCTTACGTTTCAGTAGCGAGCGGAAGCAGCAAAATTTATTCAGACTTTAGAAATTAGAAACTCATTCTATTAAAGTCGTGCAAAAGTACCATTTTCTTATGTCTGCAAGTCTTTCCAATACATCAACAAGTTATAGTCGGAGTAGACACCAGCAGAATTGCGCTGTGCTTTGATTTTCTAAAGAAACAATAGTTCAAACCTTTATATTAACATAGATTCAAATTTACTGCAATCGCTTACAAGGGGATGCACCGTTGACCACAAGCATATGCTGACATAAATCCCACGCTAGGTTTAAATCAAGTTTCGAACAACTTTGAAACTTTTTAGCCGCATAGTATGTTGAGCAGGCTACAAGCCTGACTGTACGGAAGGTGCTTAATAGTCTTGGTTTTTGAACAAAAAATTGACTCAATGTAATCGCCTGATAATAGCATGTCTAAATGGAAATCCAATTTTATTAGATTATTCTCACGTTTTTCAGCTGAAGAAATCAAAACAGCTGTGAATTTGGCTAAAATTGCTTTCAAAACACATTCTTGCGTGCGACTCACTGAAATCGACGCTGATACCGCTGAAAAAATGACCGGAACACGAGTTCGCGTAATTGACGGAAGCGGGTATATAAGGCATTTATTTATTAATTTATAGTACAACAACCAGGGTTGTACGGGAAATGGCATACTTGCCATGCGGTGCTGTTCCTTTGCGTTCTTTACCGGTGACGGCCGGCGCTGGATGACTTTCTAAAAGTATAGCACCATCCCAAGAATTTTAAAACCATTGAGGGTGGTTGAATAGATTTTAAAATATACACTGTAGGAAACGTCCATGTTTTTGCAGAAACGTAATATTGTGAATTTCATTGACTATCGCCGTTTGCAAATAACGGAAATACGTCGCATTATCCTGGATCAGGTAAGGGTGATTTTTCATATAAAAAGGCATTAAACAACACATTTAGTCTACTATGTTAGGTACTGATGGGCATCGGATATTTTTTATATTGCGATATCCGACAATTTTTAACGAATATTTATCTGGATATCCGTAATTAAATTTCTATTTCGGATAACCGAAACTTTTGGTTTAGAAAACTGCTACTGACCAATAAATACTTCTGTTGGCCACCCAAAATTGAGTTGATTTCTTTTTTCTCTTTCCGATTTAAACGCTGGAAATGAGATTCTATGGAATATAACTTTCTCGAAATATATACATGAGACGTTTTACGTTCCGAGAAGAAAAAACCACATTCAAATATACTTAAGCTTAATCGTGCAGACATCAGCCCATGTTACTTTTAGTGGGGCCGCGTTGGTCAATTTCTCAGTAGAGAAGGCTTAATGTCAAGGTTTTTTTGCTTAGCTAGGCATTTAGAACTCCGATTCAAAACGAGTTCCGATTCTGATTCCGATTGCACAATCAATTGGAATCGGAATTTTACAATTTTAATTTAATAATACTTTGGTTGCATAAAAATTCTCTCAAACAAAACTACCGTTTATTTTGAAAATAACGATAATTGATTGTAGTTTACCGAACCAAAAACAATGCCAATATGTTCATGCGACGTTTTTGAAAATTGTTGCCAGCTATACGCATTGCCACAAAATTTGTAGTTCTTTCCGTTTTGCACCCTGTTACACATGATAATTGATGAAATTTGACTCACACTATATACTTAAAGAATTTATGTGCCCTCCCAAAAAAATTCTCGCTACGCCCATGCTCTATATAGGATGCTTGTTGAAAATAGCATTCGACAATTAGTGCTCAGAATTGCAACGGGATTCCGATTCCGGAGAAAATTACGATAAAATTTGATTCCAATTCCGCTTCCGACAAAATGTACTTCCGATTGGAACCCTGGTAGTGAATTTATCACGTAGAACCGGAATTTAAAATATTTACCTTTCTGTTTTTCTTACTTAATTTCAATAAAAAACCAAAATATTTGTGTTTCGTTTACACAGTTTGTCCTACAACTATTACTTATTTAATAGAAATTGTTTCTGCTCATTTGCGCAGTATATATCTTAAAACACGGAGATTTATACAAAAATTTAGCTTGGAATAATATTGGGTAAAAGTGGTCCGCGGGAAAATATATTTATCATCTGCCAAGATGCTGGACCCCAGGGATCGCGCCCCGAAATTGGGTCTCAAACTTTAGAGAAGACTAGAAAAACTACGTTGAACAACCGCTAGAAAAACTTTCAGTAACTTAGACATAAATCAATTTATGACCTGATCTGATAATTTTTCGAATTAAAATCCTGGCTTCGACTGTCAGCTATTAACAATGTTGTGTTAATATTACATTGCAATTGTCATATGGAAAAATGCCCATTTAGATGTTATGTCGCGTACGGTCTTGGTGATGTTGGCCATGAGCAAGAAATGTCGCTTGCAACTTGGGGTTGCACTTCAGCGGCGACATCAATTCATGAGTTTATGCACGCGTTAGGTTTTTATCACGAGCATAACCGGCCCGATCGCGATCAATATATTGATTTGCATTTAGAAAACGTTCAAGAGTGTAAGCGCAAAAGTTATATATACTTTTGAAATCGTTTAATTCGTGTTAATGGCGTATGACACCTTAAGGTTAGTGATGGGCTCATAAAAGCATCGACGGAGGACTCGCGATATGTAATACTAAAACGAGTTCGAGGACGAAACATCCCAGAACCCCCAAAACGCAGTTTAAGTAGTAAATGTTAATGGAAGATTTTGCATTTGATTCATATACAGGGGAAACGGTTAACGGATGGTCCCTCTTTACATTTATAACCCATGCGCACCATATAATCTTCTGTTCGCAAACAAATTGTGCTTTGGCTATAGATTGTCTTACGACTTACAACGTACCATATCTATATTATTAAAGCTGGAACGTCCTACATATGCGTTGGCCGCCCTCCCCCCTTCCCCCCAAAAAAACCCAAGAAACTTTTTCAAAAAAATCAAAATTCCCTCTCCCCCCCCGTCCCCAGGCGACCCGTCCGCTCCTCCCCACCACGCCACCACCCCCCCCACCCCCCTCGCCCCGCGGGCCCCCCCCCCCCCCCCGCGCCCCCCCTTTGTAAATGTTTTGTGCAGACTGAAAATTAGTCTAAATTCTGCCATTTCCAAGACCTACCAATGCGCTAAAATATCTGATGTGAATGAGTGCGCAAAATATATCTGACTAGATTAATAATCGGATAATTTTAAGTATTGTCCCACGAATGACACGGAGAACTGAGTGAACAACAAGAGGCCCATGTGAATCACATGGGCCCTTATGAAATATTTGAGGATTTTATTGAATCTCTCGGATCTCGAAGGCCCGCACGGCTGGTGAAATTTTCACAGAGATGGCAGTTGAGGCTGTTCCATCCCGCTCCGTTCCACGAAAGATTATTTGTGGACGCGTGGTCTGCATGCATCGCCATGGAGATAACTAATAATTAACATTTCGGGTATTTTTTACGTTCCTTGTTCGGGTTTTAACATTATGTATTTTTGATACAATTGCCTTTGAACACATTGGGTTACGCTATATTAAAGTCAATTGACTCTCAAATATGAAAAAAAAAAGGGAAAAATCTTTTTTTTTTTCACTTTGTCGCCCAAAAAAACATCCTTCCCCCCCCAAAACTGGTTACAAATTACCCCACCCCCCCCCCCCACCCAAAAAGTGTGAAAATATGTCAAAACCCAGTATATGAGGGGAGTTGAACATCTGTGCAACTACGGACTACTAATGCATTCACGCACCAGAATATCAGCTATTATATAGTTGTAGTATAACGAGAGCATTTCATTATTTTTTATTTATGAATATGTGCAAAAATAATTGGATTAGAATTTAATTTCAACCATTTTTCATATTTTCAGATTACCGTGCACAGTACACCAAAAACACAAATGGAGTGGCTTACAGCGAAATTGGAGAATATGACTATTTAAGGTTAGTAAATTTATATATACAATAATCAGCAAATATATTGTGGTCTACTATGTTAAAAATTCAAAAATATGCGGTTTGTAAGAGCGAATATTCGTTTCCGGTCAAAATCAATTGTCGTTTCCGTATTTTATTATCCGTTTCTATCCTGACAATACGTAAAAAGTAATGTTTTATTGATACTCACTTATGTTTACGTTTATATTTGACGAAAGTACCAAATTCTGTGAGTGACAGGATATTCGTTTTTGATTAAAATCAGTTGCCGCTTCTTTAATTTTTACTATCCGTTTAAATTCTGGCAATACGCAAAAAGAAAATGATTTATTGGTTTTAAATTTCCCTCTGTTACAATTTATTGTTATTTCAGCAGTAGACGCAAGATTTAAACTCAATATTACATGTGGTCCGTCATAGGTACTGTACGGCGTTTACCATTGCCATTCATTGTATAAAAGTAATTGTGATGCGTGAGAACAATGATTTTATTGCGTCTAGCGGACGCTTGCGTTACGCTGCACAGATCATAAAGAAATGTGAATCTGTATAGCTTAATTACCCCTCTGCAACAATCCCTTGTTGCCGGACTGTGTCTTAAAGGCAATATGAAACAATTGATATATGTATTGAAATATTACACATATATGTATGCATTATAGCACAATGCATTACGAAGCATTTGCGGCGTCACGAAACCGTGAAGCGGTAATAACACGAAAGTTAGGAGACGAGTAAGCGATTACTAAATAAATTATTGCCAAATCAGTAGCTGGAAAAGCTAACAAATGGCCATAGAAATGTGTTAGTCACTCTTCAAGGTTATTGTGAAATCAGCCGAATGCCTGTTTTAAAAACAGACCGCATATATATTTCTAAACAATTATATATTTTGCTTCACAGCTTTAGTACGGGACGCCAAGCGTTAGCTTGCAAACAGTTATATATATTACTTTCTTTTAATTTGATATTTAATAAATTTTAAGAGCCGATCGGTACACTTTGAGCAATGATATTGGTTTGTCGCGGCTGGACATAATAAAGGTCAACAAGTTTTTTGAATGTGGTAAGTTTTAATTGTCGATCGAAATTCCCGCCAAATTGGTTAAATTGTGAAGTTGTTTAATTAAACTATACGCCAAACTTTGGTTGCAGCCGGGAAAAATTAAAGTTTTTAGTTTTTCTTATATATTTTAGCGCGGTGTCCTGCGTTATCTGATATCAAAGATGGCATAATACAATACAGCACAATTGTTATCGATGGCACACTTGTTCAAGAGTCAATAGCAACGTTGTCTTGCAATAACACAGAAGAAACGCAAACTGCAGTCTGCAATCAGGACGGTTCGTGGTCTGCTGAGTTGGCATGCGGTGAGCTCTATTTGAATTGGAAACCATTTCCTGTTAGTGAAAACCTGACTCTGCTTAGTTGTTGGCAAAGGCGAAGTTAGGTTTCTAGTTCCGATTGATATAAATTTATGCTCAGGGAAATGTTTTGGCGTCTAATATTCAGAAGATTATTCTTAAGTCTGTTAAATACTTTTTCGTGTCTCTAAAAATTTCGGGAGCAACGGTCTCCGCATTTACGTTCATCAACTTGCGATTACGTGCTGTAGACATTTGAGACTACGCGCACAGGTTTTGCAATTTCAGTGAACAAATGTGACGACAATAACGGAGGATGTCAAGATACATGTGTCAACGTAGGTGGTGGTGATTACTTTTGTGAATGTCAAGAAGGTTATGAATTATCATCAGATAATCATAACTGTACGAAAAGTGAGTCTTGCAAAATTGTTGAGTTAAATTTACCGTTATTTTAGTAAAAATTACGTATTAAAAAGCAATCATAATCAGTTCGGTACGAACGCTATTACGCCATGTGAATACGTGCAAGTTATTGCTGCAAGCTTTAATTAAAATCTTGCGAATAGTACTTTGGGAACGAAAACTGTCGGAGACGTGTGTTATGTGCATTTGAGCTACGATGCAATACACTCTGCCGTATGCTTGCCGGCAGCGTACATGTCGACGTATACTTGCCGATAAATCTGGTGGCCATCATTACGTGGTGGTAGAATCTCTGCTGAATGATCGGAAAGTTGTGATTTCGAGCTTCCCTCTGAACGCCTGCTTTCCAGCTTCTTATTCGAAGACTAAAGTTTACTTCCGTTGCTACTTAGGCTAGCAAAGCTAAGGAAATTCATGTTCAATTTTTACTGCTTTAAAATACATTTTATTTGCGAAAATCCATCACGGTCAATATCAGTCAAAGTTGTCCTTTCAAATTTTGCGTCTTCTTAAGTTTTTAACAGTGTACATTGGTTCTAACTCAGCGCACTCTAGTGTTTAACGATTGCTAAATCATTGCGCAAAATCAAAATTTATTTGTTTTCAGTTGTTCCCAAATGCGGTAAACCAGTATTTATAAAAGAGGGATCCGTACAATATAGCGAATCAAATGCTGATAATACATCTGTTCCACTTAACACATCTGCAACTGTATCTTGCAATGATGGTTTTGAGCTAATTGGACCAGAAACTGTAACATGTGTTGCACATCAAACATGGAGCGAAGATTTCCCTCAATGCATGGGTAACTAGTGTACGCACAGTGGCAAAGGGGGCCAAAATAAAATAGGCTCAAGCCTTCTCTCTCCCCTTAGAAACATTTTACCAACCCCGTAGAAGTAAAGTTTTAATATAGTTTGTAAGTTTGGTATTTAAACGGAATGCCCCCTTCTGAAAATTTAGCCATCCTAGCAGATTAGCTGGCTACGAGAGTGCGACCTAAACCAGAGAGCAATCGAAGGTCGGCTGGACAGTTTTGCCAATGAAATTTGACATTTTTTAAAAGTTGTTTTTTGGTGTGTTTGTTTGTAAACGTCTTGCAAATTTTGAAGTTTAAAATATTAATAGCATAGAAAAAACACTCAGAATATATCTTTTGACAAAACTTTTATGGTTCTTTTTTTACAAATAAGCTTACTTGATTTGAGTCACCTGTGCTCCATCCTCGGTTTCGGCATAATTTTTTCGACCTCCGGCTCCAGTTTTTCACCTCCGGTTAAATCCTGTTTTAAAGCATCGAGCTATTTATTTACAGACCGGAAGCAGAAACGGCCGATGGTGACTGAGTGATTCATTTTGGAGTATATACATCCGCTTGAAAAAGTGTTTTGAAAGTTGACGATTCGGACGCGAAAAGCATTTATCTGCTTCCTTGCGTTATGCCATATTTGTCCTAGGGTTCTAAGAAACTTTTTCAATTGGTAACACACTGACTGGTCTTTCAAATTTTGGTCCATGCATATCACAGCTACGTAACAGTAGTGTAAAGCATATTAGGAAGCCTAAACTTATAGCTAAGACTAAGCGAAAAATTAGTTTAAAGCTTTCTCTACTGCACTCCCACTATAAACATTCCATCTATACATGAGGATATTATATAGAACGGTAGCCCGCTTTTCAACACCCTGCCTACCCCTAAAATTAAAAGAATAGAACAACTGTTTAGCTCAATAAAATGTTTTCAGGATGCGATATGTTGCCTCATCTTGAACACGGAACAATTGTGTATGATCCACTGCCGCCAGCACACAAGCACTACCTATACGCAAGTACCACGGCGAATTTTAGTTGTGACGAAGGTTTTGAACTAATCGGTGAAGCGAATGCAAAATGTACCATTGGCAACGACTGGAGTCATAAAGAAATGCCGAAATGCCGACGTAAACGTTTAACATTTTGGTGTCGTATTATGTAAAAAATAGGAAATTTGGCCCATGACTATTATAGGAACATGTTCACTTAGCCTAAGCCTAAACCTCTTAGTTGTCCAGTCAACCAGTGCTCCTGTCTCTTAGTGAGCTGGCCCCTGTAATTAACATGGGTGAGATATTTTATAATTTTAGTGTTAGCAGCAGTATTACCAGTGGTGTGTAGCACTTATCGCCAGTTATCAAAAAGGTTTCTCAAATTAATAGCGAACAGTGGTTGCTGCGACTCTTAAAATTTGCCGAGGAAAAATAAATCAAAGAACAATAAGCCGAAATTTTGAATCTCATTTTGTTGTGTGGTTCGAAAGTTATAAAACCTATCATTAACTGGTGATTGCTCACTGTTATTAACTTTGGTCCAAATCAGGGGCCCGACCGTTTTTTGCTTTTTTCCCCACAAAACCGCAATAGAGTAAGTTTAAGCTTTAGACTAATTTTTTGCATAAGCATAGGTTTAGAAATACGCTTAGATTTACTGTTACAGTCCTGTTCTAAGCGTTTGCCATAATTTTAATAACAAGTATGCCCTAGTTGAAAAAACAAGTAAATTGTGCACTACACAGTTAACCGCAATGTATTATTTAAAAGCAATCTAGATAAATGTTGTAAAATTCTGGTTTGAAATGCAGTGCAAAAGTATTATTTTCAGCATTAATACAATGTCCTGCTATAACGAAACCCATTCATGGTGAAATAACATACACATACGACGGAGAAACGATTAATATGCCGATTGCTGGTACAACTGCAGCAATTACGTGCAACTTTGGCTATTCACGGATGGGAAAACAACAATTGATGTGTACTGAAAATGGCGCTTGGGATGACGATATACCCTCTTGTGAAAGTAAACTCAGCAGAGTGCAACTGGAGGTGAAAAATATCCAAGTCGAAGACTGAGGTTCCTTTACAGATTGTACCCTAGTTAACGGTTAAAATCTCTTTAAATGGTTTAGATGAAAACACAGTACCAAGGCTAGCACACTTCTACCATCCAGTTGGTCTTCTCCCCTGCAGAGTTCCACATTCTGAGGACTCGTAAACGTTTGGTCACAGTACGATATTAGTCTAAATTCTGACCACTCCAAAACATTCAGGCACTCTAAAACATCGAATTCGTTAGAGTATGTTCAGAAAATATGTTCATTTAGATTTATAACTGGATTATTTTTTCTTGAATAGGGTATATGCCAACAACAAGGGGACTCGGTGAACAGCAGAGGCCCCGGTAGAACACATAGTACCTTGCTGAGTCATTCGGGGGCTTGATTAAATCCTATGGGGCTCCCGCGCTTACGTAATCTAAAGAATCGATCCAACAGTCCACATGCACATTCAGTCTGAAACTCAGTTCTGACATTTAATAGCAGAAAATGATTTCGGTTCATCGACCGTGAGATTTTCTTCAGTGTTTCACTGCTAGTTTAACTGTCAGTAGCCTGGATATGATTTTAGAACAAATATTTTTCAGACTGAATCTGAATTTTGAGATTGAATACAATGAATGTAAAAAAACGTTTGGATTATGTATCACTTAAATTGCCCGTAAATGAAATCGTTTGAGAGCAAACTTTAATATTGTGATCTTCAAAAATGTGGTTGGCTTCAAGCTAGCTTCGCTCGCGCTGTTTTTTTCCACTATATCTTGCGATTCACCGCAAATCATAACCCAAATCGTAAATTCACACCCTACCGTAAATTCGCCATTCAGAATGCGACAGTGCCGCCACCCCACCAACTTTCGAAAATACGGGTTGCGCCACTGGTGCTTCTCTGAAACGCTGCGCAGCATACACAAACACAAACAAAATAGCTCGTTTTACTTGCCATTAAGACGGTGGCCGTGTTGCTTTTAAGGTTGCCCCATTTTTACCCTTGAAACTACCACAGAGTAGGTTTAGGTTCAGACTTATTATTTGTTTAGGCTTCAGAATTTTTTGTTTAGGCTCAAGCTATCGCTTACACTATACTGTCAGACTTATATTTACGCTGAAGTTTAGGGTTTGGCTAGAATCAATACGCTACGATAAAGTTACATTGGCCGGGAGAATGCCTCAAATATTTCGTTGACCACTTTGTTTGTTTTGAAATTTTACGGTTTTTAAAACAAAATTTTATCACATATTTCAATGTTTTAAGTTCGAAAACTCTTTCAAAGATGAAAAATGTGTAATTTGTATTTACATCAGCACCGTAGTTCAGTTACTATTTCGCAAGAGAATCCTTTTTGGGGGGCTTTTAGACTACAACTTGCATCACAAAATTTTCATTACAACAGGGTGAATTGAGTGTATGCAAAATTTAACGTAATTTTTGGATTTGCAACTTGGAAGAATACAATAATTTCAACTGTTCGAAGCAGGTATGACCGATTTATGCTAGTTCGCGTAAAGTTTTGAGAGAGTACCACAAACACTTAGATTCCAAAGATTATAACCTTCATGCATATAAATTTCTAAACAAAATTATGTACTATTAAGGGCGGTGCGTTCTTCCTCAATACTGTAATACAGTAGGCTTTGGCTTTAGAGTATTTTTGCTTAGGTTTATACTTAGAATACATATGTTCAGGCTAATAAGCCCCTAAAAGCATTACATTGGCAATTTTAATATAGGTAGCGTGTGCTTCAATGAAAAACTGCAATGTATTCATAATTCAAAGCCACAATGCAGACGACGTGATTTGTACACTGGTCAGCAAACACATACTATGCTGGGTTTTCGTTGCCAGCAGTGGAACTATGACTATCCGCATGCCCATGATTATAATCGCTTTAACGATAACTATTGTCGAAATCCGGACGGATTTGATCAAGGACCGTGGTGTTATACGGCCGAACGGCAGTTGCGATGGCAACGATGCTTTCCGTCGTGCACACGTAAATTACTAAGGCTCTTGTGTGCTTTATTTTAGACGTTTTTTTGTTTCGCAAACAAAAAAGCGGAAAATTCCTGCCTCAATGATTTTGAGGCAAAACCTGAAGGGCGGAGATTTGATTTGGCAAACGATAACAGTGAAAAGATCGGAAGCTTAGAATTTCCCGGCTATGTAGGCAACTTTTTAGGCGCTTGTTTTGTTTGGCAAAGGGGAAAGTTAAAGATTTCGAAACCTAGGTTTTCCGGTATGGAATGTGGGAAAACTGGAAAATTCGAAAGCCTGAGTTTCCCCTGTTTGTTAGAGAAATTTGAATGGTGAAATTTGTTTTGAAAATTGGAAAAGTGGGAAATTCCAACGCCTAGGATTTATCAGAGCTAATCTAAAGTGCAGAATTTTCCACGTTTTTGCTATTTCAGAAGCTGACTGTTTTGACGAGGAAAACGACTGCTTTCATTACAAGAAATCACGTTGC
Organism: Enoplolaimus lenunculus; assembly: GCA_030248215.1. NCBI lineage: Eukaryota > Metazoa > Nematoda > Enoplea > Enoplida > Thoracostomopsidae > Enoplolaimus > Enoplolaimus lenunculus. The sequence goes on from JASANG010003140.1 coordinate 32,078, forward strand.
CGATATAGTGACGTTTATGTAGGAACCAAAAATACCACCCGTCAAGGATATTCCTGTCAACGGTGGGATAGTGACTATCCCCACGCACACGACCGACACCATTTGCCTGAAAATTATTGCCGAAATATTGATCGAACTGCACCTCAAGGCGCATGGTGCCATACAACCGATCCGCGCAAACGCTGGGCATACTGTTTTAAGCATTGTTAGAACTTCAATAGTAATTTATGCGAAATATAGTGTTTAGCTTTTTATTGACAATTTGAATTAAAGAATGAACAGATGTTCTTATTTTCAACTTTATAACGGTGCATATGGTAAAAATTAGTATTTATAAACAACAAAAAAGCTATTTAGACATTGCTGACAAAATTTTCGCCAATTTTCTAAACTTAATTGAGTTTTCGTTTTGAATTTGAATTCAAGCACGGGCGGAGTCTTTAATTTGCAATTTTCAGGCGGTCCCGGGTGGCCGTAAAACAAGGGCGCGTTGTTTAGCATTATTCCTTTACGATTTTTTGCAAGTTCCCAATTTCACTAATTTTCTGTATTTGGATTTTCGACCATATAGTTTTTAAGCATTGCTATAATTGTTATTTGCAAATTTTGAAATACCGGGTTTTTGTTGCATTTTAAGCGTGGATAAGATTCTTGAATTTGCTCTAGCGTCTGTTAGGCATCACGTCAAAGGTATATACCGCTTTTTGTGTTTTGCAAACAGCATTTATGTTGGTACTGTATTGACCCGAATAAGAGGGGGTCCCCATTTTGAGTCCCGATCAATAGGAGTCTGTATCCCTGATAAGAGTCCGTAAGCCGATTAGAGTCCCTAAACCCTAATTAGAGTCCATGAATGAAAATTATTCATAAATGTAGCGCATAAATGACTCCAGGACCAAATAATGTTGAGTTCGAAACTTAAAGCGTACTTAAATTTTGAAAATAACAATCGAAAGTCTAACCTTGCATTTATCGCTCAAGCTTTTGATTCAAGACAAAAACGTTTAATTCAACACATAGTTGCAATACCGAATATATCAGTAACGAAGAACGGCGAAGGGTGTGTTAAAACTAAATAACAGTCCGTAACCGAATAACAAGAGGGGTACCCTCTGGAGAGGCCAAATAAATATCAGTTGCCCCCCTCTTATTTGGGTCACTACAGTACTGAAATACGGCAAAAGCGTTTAGCGTTTTGTAAATCTCTAAAAACTTACACTTAAATTATAGCTTAACTAAACTTGAATATCAGTTTAAATATAACTTAAACGGCTGGACGAACTAACTAAACCAGAATTTTATGTTTTACTTAAACTAACGTGTTTTTAAGTTTAACACGAGTTTAAGTAAGCTTATTTTTAGATTAAGTAACAAGTGCAGCCGTGTATCTAAGAGTTCAATAAGTTTAGCTTAAACTGAAAATATGCAAGATTTTAAATTAAATGAGTTTCAGCATAAACCTATATGTAAGTTTAGTTAATCTAAAAAGTTAGTTTAATAATAGTGGATTAGCTTAAGCTTAAATCAAGTTAGTTTAAGCATTTTGAGAGTACAAAGGCGATTTACTATAGTTTCTTAAGCGTTTTGAAAGGTGCAGTTTGAAACGTGAAAAGCGTTTAGAAAAGGATGTTATTACTGACGAGTTTCTTAAGCCGGCAGAAATTTTCCGTATGAGCTGTGGCAGTTTGGTATTAATATAAATCGAAATATTCACCGCGTATTACAATTTCCGAATAAATTGCTTTCGGCTGACATATATTATTTATTACTTATACTCACAGAAGTTGTACAAAACTGTTACAAAAACATGCTGTTTCTATTATCCATTCTGATTTTATCAGGCTGTAGCCAATGAGGAAAACGAAATTTTAAAAAGTAAAAGCTTGAAAGTTTCAATCTTGAATACATTTCAGCGTAAAAGAACGGAAAAGAAAGGGACAAAGGGCATAGTTTTAGCGAGAATAATGTTAACAAAATCAACAACTATCTAAGCCATATCTGAAATCCCGAAAACTAGCTGTATATTTTAAACACAACAATGAGTTAATTTCATATTAACCAAAAAAATTCTGCTGACAGTGCTTACAAAGTTTTCGGTTGCGTAATTGCATCATAAGTCCCAGATTCGGTGACCAAATTTGCTTGTTGCGGTCGATCTGGTTCGATTGTATTTTGTGCACATCGGGGGACTAATTGAGTTTCGAAAATACACCGTAAAAACGCTTACAAGATTTTCAACATAGTTCTGGTCAAAGGAATTGCATTCTTTGCAACGATAGCAGCTATAATAAAAAAGCAAGAGATTGTAGAACATTTTTGATTTCCAATTCAAATTTTTCGTTGTAGTTCTAAGAAATTGTATTTTAATTGAAGACTATTAATTATTTTTGTTCTATTCAAATTATATACAACTTCGCATTTAAACTCGCTGCTGTCTGAAAGTTTGAAATATTAACCCGATTTGAGTTTTAACTAATCTAGTACTATTAAACGAACTTTCTAGATTAACTAAACTAACTGATAGGTTACGCTTAAACTCATTTGATATCTAACATATTTTAGTTTAATCGAAACTTAATGAATTCTAAAAACTGCATAGTTTCTGAGCGACACCTATAGCTTTTAAATTAAAAATAAGTTTAGCTTAAACTCTCCCTAGACTTAATAATATGTTAGTTTAATTTAATATTACAATTCTAGTTTAGTTGCTTCGTCCAAACCAAAAATCCTCGAACGATGTGCAGACTTCTCCATTTTTGCGGATTTACCAGCCGCCGTCTCTTCTAACGCTAGGGGCAGACACTAGAGTTCAATTGTGGATCCATATGGGCCACTCTGGCTGTGCTTCCCACAACAGGAACTCAACAAAATTTATTTGGCAAAAAGTACATACATATGTTACATACAATCACCAAGACAGAGTAGGCTGCTGATGTGCTGAAACGATGCAACGAACGTATGCGTCATCCACATAGCTGCGTCCGCCAGGTGGAAAATGGCGACGCTTATTTCTCACTTCTGTTTTCAAGTAGAGAGGGCAAAAGGAAATTGAGTTTCTAAAAGTTTAACAAGTGGTAAATTTAAATAATTTATAAATAGTACGGGGAAATTGAAAGTTAAATTTAAAAATCTTACAATTTTAAATTACCGCTGTGGAAATGGGTTTTGGAGTTACCGGATATACTTCCTGGGAGGTGAACTTTAATACAAATCTTACTCTGACCTTTTATTTTTAAGTGAACCTACATCATTGCATGTGGAGAAACATTTCATACCCAAACCTTAACGCAAGGTTCTAACTCGTTCAAATCGAAACTTTTTAAACTTTTTTGCTGCGTTTTACATGGGACTTGAATTACTGTTTTATTAGTGGTTAATCTCAGTCGAACGGTCGCATTCTCCCATGGTCAATTTTATGACTATAATTCGTGGTTCGTCGGTATATGAATTCATGTACACGTTCCGCAATGTGTTAAACAAAATTAAGTTTATAACCAGTGACAATTTGCCCCCATTTTGAGATCCTGGATCCACCACTATTAAAGCTTCAATTATCTCGGTTCCAGCGTTGAATCCAAATGCGTAAGATTTTCATCCTAGATCTGTTGCTTGGCAGCCGATCGCTTCGCCGACACATTCGCATTTAGTGCATAACACGACTAGTAAAGAACGTGGAACTGATGTGATGAACGTCAATAATCTTTTTTTGAAAAAATTTGGCAACCTTGATGACCGACTGACCGAGCTCTCACAGTAGTGAGATATAATTTTTGCTTTTAGATATTTTGTGTCATTATTGCTAAGTTTTGGGCCATAAAAGACCTATTGCACGGTACTTTCATGGTACTTTAATAAAAATTTTCACAAGCACGTTACTTAGTTATATAGGCGTATTAGGTAAATGAAGTAAATGGTACACCATGGTACATCGCAATCTTTAAACCTATTCATAGCTCATTCAAAGTTTTTGGTGCGAATCGAGAATGCGCATTTTAGAATTCAGATCTACATCTGGTATCTCCTTCAGAAGCGGTGCGCAGCTCCTAAAATTAGCCGGACAGGTTGACCTAGTATCCGGTCACCTACCTGGGGTGAACAGTGCAAGCCGCTGGAACCTGCAGCTGCTCCACTCAATAAAAGTGGCACGGATGTGGCTATTCTACTCACGAGTGCGTGTTTTGGAACTGATCACCTCGACACCCCGGTTGAAGGAAGCTCTCTGACGGGAACCATAACCAAGATGGTGGGTTTCTTAATTAGGGTTGAGGCTGCTTTTACCCGTGCAGAAGGTTTGGATCCTGTTAGTTACATACTGGAGTTCGTAGAAATTCGCGATTACCTTTAACAATGTCGATGCAAGGCGCACCACTCCAAACATGGGTTTACTCCGTTTCATCCCGTAATCGGACCTAGTCGGACAATCCACCGCTTGTTTCCAAGTGAAACGTCACTTCGCAAGAGAAACGAGCGAGCATCCAGCCGAATTCTTGTATTAATTCCAATACAACATGCTAATATTAGTTGTTGGAGAAAACCCATGTTGATGAATGCGTATTAATATGCAGTACGAAATGTTCATGCACTGTAAACAAATGGAGAGTCAAATTGACTCTCTCGGAAACAGGTTTTGCCTCACTATACAAACTGAGTCAAATTTGACTCCGCCGGAGTCAACAGCGAATCGAATTTGACTCTGGCGGAGCCAAATTTGACTAAGTTCGTGTAGTCAGGAAAAACCTGTTTCCGAGAGAGTCAATTTGAGCCCCCATTTTTTACAGTGTGGGAAAAACTGTTATTAAATGTCATTGCAATATTTTGTTTTTGTTGGTTTCATTTGTGTGGATCTGACCTTAAAGTTTTGCCTTGAGCATAAATGCAGATACATTTTATAGACGTGACAGTGTTATTCAAGTATTAAGATATTAAATGCCATAAAAACTACTTTACAAAAGTTATAATACTACACTGAAAAAGACGGTGAGTCAAATTGACTCCCTCGGAAATAGGCTTTTCCTGACTACAAAAACTGAGTCAAAATTCGACTCCGCCTGAGTCAAAATCGACTCAATTTGACTGTGGCGGAGTCTAATTTTGACTCAGTTTGTGTAGTCAGGAAAAGCCTATTTCGGAGAGAGTCAAATTGACTCACCATTTTTTGCAGTGTACCACCACATCCCGTGTCAAAAAGCGGCAGACGATCTTCTTCAATTTTCAAACGTGGGGAACGTGTTCGCTGTCCTCCGTTTTGCTGTGCCTATACGTACAACTTCTTGTATACAACCATTTATATTTAAATTAAAAACAATGAATGGTGAAATTGTTGAAGCAAAAACTGCACATTTATTATTTAGTCAATCCATCTGGTTAAATATTGCACAAGTCTACTTCTTCATATGTGAGATATACAGCCGTTTAGTCTGGGGGGTGACTGTTTATAAAGCATACGTGACGTAATGATTCATATTATTATCTTTGGTAAGTGATTTAATCCAACAATTTTGACCGAATAAATCGCATACTGTGATTTTGCTCTGCCAGGATTTTAATTAACCATTTGAGTACTGAATTTATTGCAATAACTTGCAGTAGTGGTATAGAATTGAACCCGGACCGTTTACTACATATCGCATCGCATGAAAGGCTAAAGCTGAAAATTACTCAAAATGTTTGAGTATATGGTTATATAGGTATCGAATATATTTTATTATGCTAGAGTTATTTTCGTGAGGGTTAATGCTACTTTATTGAGTCCAGATTTTTTTGGGACTGCAACAGAGTCTTTGCAAAAAGAGTCATTATTGACTATTGATGATATGCAGAGTTGTTCTTTTGCGGAAAAAATTATGACCGAAAAAAATGAAAAAATGAACAAATTCATTCTTTGTGTGAGTGAATTTTTGGCGTTAGTATACCCTAGTACGATCAAAAGTAATAATGTAACTTATTAGAAAATATAATAGGAATATATGCTAAGTTCGTTGTCATTAATTAAAAATAGGTATCACATTATCGATCTAATGCAGTCGGAATTTGGGTAGTTTTAGGTATCCCAACCCAGCGGGCGTTTGCCCAAAAATGGTTGGACTTTGAGAAAATTTTTTGCATATTTGAGTTTCTGATGACCTCTGATAATTCCATTCTTAAATTTGAATTTTTGCAAAGTTCCATTTTTAAGGTCTCAAATTCCATGCTTGGGACAAATATTTTTTGTCGAAAAGTTAGACAAATTATATATCTGTCATTCAACATAGCGTGTAGAGCTGAGTCGAATGGTGTTAAATTTTCTACAATCAGAAGTCTGGTTAACGAGCTGTTATCAAATAACAGATTGCGCGCGCTGCCAGTAATCATGTGTCGGCGCCAAATTTATTTATTTGACAATTAACTCGGTAGCCAGACGTCTGATTGCGGAAACTTTAACGCTATTTGTTCCAGTTCTGCAAGCTGCGTCGAATGGTTAATAATTTGTCTCTTTTTGACAAAATATTCAGATAAAAAGTGAAACCTTTGTAACTTAATAATCGAGTTTTTTAAAATCGCAATTTGGGCGTGGAGTGATCAGGGGAGGTGCTCAAAAGCTCATGAGCGGTGCGAGCTAAAGTAACCAGACGTGTTTTTTGCAAGTATACATTAAATCTCAAGACAATTATGGGTTTCACCAGACATCGAGCTTCTGAATTGCTGAAACCTCGCGAGCAAAGCAAGCTTGAAGCTAGACCTATTTTTGTATTAAGTCATACGAATAAGGCAAACTTTCAATTTTGAGGGCCCTAACTTTGGCCTCACCGTCGACAAAACATAGTGAGCGAAGCGATCGAGATGCCATACGTAGTTTTACACTAAACAACACTCCAAATCTTCAATTCAGAAATCCATTTATAAATTAATATACGGCAATTTTCGCTCTTTTCTGGTATGTTGCACGTGAATTAAATGTCATCTAAACATCGTTATTATATATCATATTTAGTTTCAAGTCATATTTAAGAAACGTTTAACTTTTTTCCATTTTTTCTACCCCAGTCGGAAAAAATGGAAAAAATGAAAAGAAACAATTTTCCGGTAATGTTTTACGTCCCACATCCCTTCTAATACGTATGCTCTCACAATTATATTTAATATTTTTAGCAACTCTTAGTACGCATCTTGTATCATGTCGAACTTTCCGCAAAAGCAACAGCGACAATTTGTCGCCAGAAAACTGTCCAGGTTTGTGAATATTTGTCGCTTGCGAATCCAGGATTCAAAACTATAACTTTATACTTCAAGATTTAGCGCTAAAATTGCGTTTGGCTTCTAAACTCGCTTCACTCACCATCTTGTTTCACTAAGTATGCATCACCTTCTACATCGAAAAATTTTTAGTATCCGATCCAACTTCTTATTGCCTAATTATTGTTAAGTGAACCACCAATACTGCCTAGAAAGGTAAATTTTGAATTAAATAAAGCCCTCCAAAACTGGCGTCACCAGGTTTATATTTTCAGAGGGTATAATTTCATAACAAATCTTTGTCGAGGACTGGAGTACAAGATTATAATAAATCCTGTTAAAAGTATTTTTGTCTTGTCTGAAAAATTTTCGAGAATGAATATATATTCCCGCTATCACCTCTTTGTTGTTTACACATTATACCAATGCCAAAATGGTATCAATCAAAGTTTCCTATAATGGGTTTCAATTGGATTTTTTTGTTTGAAGGCGTATCCAGGATATTGGAAAGTTGGATATATTTTATAAAAATTTCGAATAGGGTTTTTCTGTGCTACCAATAGAAAAAATTCCCTCGACAAAAATCGTATACGGGCTGGCTTCGATACCCGCCTGGCTACGAACAGATTTGAATACTTCTATTCTTTGTCCTTAAATTATTCAATTATAAGCTGCGCAGTATGCTGATCTGAACGATTGTAGAGGTTCCATGATTTTAGGTTACGGCCATCCAGACATACCGTTTCAAGGATTTATTCCAGAATGCTCAAAAAATACAAAACCCGGTAAGTTTGGATTTAGGAGCGAAGGCAGGGACCATAGTTCACTTAATCACAGCATAATGTTAGCCTTAAGTGATGTATAACTATTCGCATGCAATAAATACGCAATGCACATAATTTAACAATTAACGTGAGAACCGCCTAGAGCTTGTGTGTGAAGTACCAATAGTTGAAGGGCAATACCTAACATCATCTACTCCTGAAATTTGGTTAGAATCCTGGCTTGAACAAGGGTGACTCGTGAATTAGGAAATATTGGTACAGGCAAGGTTTCAACGTTGTGAAACAGAATTTATGCGATAGTTCCATGCTCATCGCACTTCAAATCCGATGGACCTATAAGATTTTAAGGGTTGTGCTATTTTATATACACCGCTCAGCGCCGCTGTGACGAGTATAGCGCAACTGTAATGCTCCGCTTTTGGAATCGATTTCAGCTGGTTTACGTTGGTTTATTTTACATTTATTCGACCGGTCAAATATTACCAGTTTTTATGATTGTAATGTTGAAAATATGGGCCAAAATATTGAAATATTCAGATTCCTTAATTAACATGCTTGAAAAGCTGTATAATATATGTATACAGTGGTGCTATTAATAATTATACATTTATTTCTGCAAAAATTACGTTTTTAGCCGCATTTAACGAGATTTCAACTGATTTTGTAATATCGGATGTAAGTTTTTATTTAAATTTGCTATTTGTATAAACGTGATTGTCATTATATTTTGTGTGCCCAATTAAACTTTCAACTCAATGAATTAATTCTATAGTGACATTACGTTTTGTAGCATTTCACTTGTTGACGATTGGTTTTGTAACTTAAAAAGCACTAAATGCTGAGATTTTAAACTTGGTACATTTTTCGTTTTTTAGTTCTTCCTGCTTCTACACGCAACTTCAGATACGTATCTGTTGCACTTTAATTTTTGGTTTATCGCTTACTCTCTATAGGTACCACACTTGAAAAGCAACTCTAGATAAACAAAATCCGCTATTGCAACTTGACTTGTTGTTTCCGGGGTACACTGACCATCTGGCCCACCGGAAAATACCCGGTGGACCAGATACAATTTGGACCGCTCTGTAAAAATTTGAACGTTTTTAAGAGATCATACGAACACTGAATCCCACACGTATATGTAATTACATTTTACTTCGTAATTGCGTTAATTTAAGAATACGGCTAAAGTTTTCTTTACATTTAAAAATTCAAAAATTTAATATCCTATTTTCGGCTTCAAATCGAAACGCTCAAATAACTGATAAATGGGTCAAAAATGCAAATGGACGTGTGATCATTCCGTACTACTTTGACGATACAATTAGTAAGGCCAGCGTTTGGCTAGAGAGTTTATAAGATTATAGAATGATATAGGTTGAAAACTAAAAAACATACGCAATAAATTGGATCCTATTGTAAAACTATCTTTAATTTTTTATACAAAAGTTTCAGTAATGCTTGTTACTGTATTTTGATTTCATGTGCCCACTTTATATTTGTAGTACCAAACATACGGTATATAAAGCCATTGTAGCGAAAAGATGTCATGGTTGCGTAGTTCAGTGGTTAGAGCTGCGGACTGGTAATCCGTACGTAGTGGGTTCAAGTCCCACCGCGTCCGCAGCAAAATTTTCGTGAAGGGCTCTATATAATACTGCTTAACTGAGAATATAACATCGCTGCATGCAACCATACAAGACATTTCCAAGCGCTTACCATCCGGAAACTAATGCTAGTGTTCAGAGGTGTAAGTGGTCAAGATTTTTTACGCGCGGAAATTTTATTTTTTTACGCGCGGATATACCCGAGCAAAATTCCTTTACCCGTTAAACGCCTTTACGCGCGAAATTGTTTTACAGTTACCCGCCTTTACCCGCCCTTGTTTTTTCTTCTGCGTTCCATACAATTGAGTCAGTGCATTGATGTTAATCGCTCGATTTACGTTAAACAATTCTTCATTAGTAACTTTCAAAACAAACCATAAGATTGAATAATACTGCACGTTACACCTATAAACCGTTAAAACTATGTTCTTTGCCGATGGATTTTTCCGAGGGTAAAAGCATTAACATAGTTTTACCCGCACTATGAACTTCTTTACCTGCGAAAATACCCACATCAAAATATCCTTACTTGTCCCGCGTTTACCCTCGAAAACGCGCGGGTAGCGAGCAGCTCTACTTGCGTAAACTGCATTTTATTTTGATTCATTTAAATGCAGTTTACTCATAAACTCTTAGCCGGGCTCTTAAAGTCATCTAAATTATCCGCACGCCATTCCTTAAACTGTATTGCATCCTTAGCACATTGAGGTGCTACATGTACGCTTTAATCCCAAATAATACAATCCTGGCAGTTTACAGCAGTTGTTGCTAGAAGTTACTAATACAAGTTGCGTTGCAAACATGCGCGCGCATTGAATCTAGGCTTTACTGAGCCTCTGCTTTCTGTAATGTTTCAATTCGTATTATCCTGGTTAAATCCTAAGTCTGTCCGTTTTAGAAATACGCAGCTTGTGAATGTTGAATATCATTTATTGCTGGTTTAGGCGAGAAAGTTAAACAAACTGTCAAAAATGCAGGAATCGCTTTTGAAACGCATACATGTGTTCGTTTAAAGGAATTAAATGTTCAAAGTGGTCAACAAATACGCGGAACTCACGTCAAAATTTCAAACGAAGACGGGTAAAGTACCAGATTTTGAACAGGGGTGTGGGACCCGGAATTAAATTTCGACTTCTCTATTGAAACAGTCAGTACTATATGGGACAGAAAATTGGAAGATTAATTTCTCTCTGTCCTGCAAATTTAGCCAGATGAAGCTGAAAACTTTATTGGCAAATTTACAATATTCCATTTGCGAAGTAGTGAACTGTTTGCTTTTTATTGCTTTAAGCTACTACATTTTGCTTACGAAATTTCCAATAGGAGCTTGACCACACATTGGCGAGAGTTGCATCTGAGTTTAGGTCCGGCGCACCAAGTTTTCGCCCTTCCAGCTGAAATAGAGTTTTCGGGAAAATGACGTCGGTGGTGATCGCCAATCAACTGCGGATGTCCCCTGAGAATTTCTGCATCCGCCAGTTGGGCCCACAGCATACCATGTGAGGTGTCTGACAGCCACATTTAAGGCAAAAAGGCTCCAAAAACTATCTTGGTCCGACTTATTTGGCTTAGACATATTGTACAGATGTTACCGCACCCAGCGCCTCTAAATCTTGGCAGAATCCAGGATGTCGATAGCTGGGATCACATTCTTGAGGGAATGTGTGAGCTTTTGGGCTGCACAAGAGTTTTGGGATTATATCCGGGCGGAAGGACTCCGTACAGGATTGTGTCGGCAGACACAGCTTTGGTTCAGGAGGTTCTTAGCTAAAAATCGCAGCCGATGAAGTTTCAGTACTCTGGAGGGCCGCTACGTATGCGTGTGCACAGGTCTGGGAACTGATGAAACCTAGATAAAGGCACGGACCCGGCTGATTTGCTCTTTGCGGGCTGTGAACACTGACCTGACAATTTTTCACCACCATAAGTCAAAAGTTGCCGAGGGTAGGCGGCGCTAAAACTTTTACACTTATACATATGTTCCTATTCCAGTATATTTTTGGGCGGTATACAAAACTAGACAGACTGACCGCAGGAAAACTAGAGAGAGTGGCTTCGTACCTACCTCGAGGGAAACGGGAAGCCCTTTCTGTGCCGCATTTCAATGTGTAGTGTAAGCATGTGAGACATGGTTGTCATAGTGCATATGCAATAAATGCAATGTCAGGAAATGCAATGCACATTATGTTGTATGCTTGCTGGCAGCATACGGTCGACAAATATAGCCGACGAAAACGGTAGCTGGAGAGGTGGGCTGCGCGGCGCAGTGGTATCAGCGTCTGCCTGACAAGCAGAATGTCACTAGTTCGAAACCACCCGTAACCCCCTTTTACAGCGGCTTAGCTGAAAGGTCTAAAGTCCGGTTCCTACCTAGACTGACATGTAGGTATAGCATGTTATACGTCACTGGACTATCGGACTACGCTTAGCCTTTGGTCTGGTTAGGCTTATTAAAAATTTTATCTACGCCTCTGTTTGATTGTTAAAGTGCCCCTAGCCTGACAATATGGAATGCATTCAAGTAGTGTTTGTTTATAGTTTCAAATTGCATACTAGATGTGAAAACGTTTGTTTGCAATCAAAGTGCTTTAATAAAGTTGCTCATATGTGCAACTACGACTTACTGCAGAAAGAACCAGAACACTACAGTTCTGCAATGACCGAAAGTGAACAGGACTTTGTAGATTTAAATAACCAATCTCGCAGCCCCTGGTATTAGGGAATTAGACCAAATTTTAAGAATCAAAAAGTTTGGGAAAGCATATTTCGATAATTAATAAATGAATTACTAAAATAAGTAATACAAAAAGAGATGCAACCATGTCGTTATGATAAGAATATTTAATGTTATATACTGGTTTTATTACTTTCAGTTGTTACGTTGACGGTGGCGTTGGAAACACCGGTGGCGAGTTGTTTATGTCGCTTGAAGATCCGGGCTGCACAAAACCATCCGCAGCAATTCACGAATTCATGCACGTTCTCGGATTTTATCATGAACAAAACCGACCCGACAGAGATTATTATATTAAAGTCAATTTAGAAAATGTCAACGAAAGTACAACAATTCTGTGGCTCTTGTATACTTTCTCCAAGATTTAACCCTTTCTCACATGAATATTTTATATTTTCCCTGAGACCTACTTTTATGTTAGGATTGGAACTCCAGGTACTGGTGTGGGAGGCGTATACCATCACCACTCAGCTATACGAGCTTGACGCTCGAGCCCGAGGGGCTCTCAGGTCTTGTGGTGATTTAGTACTATGTATACGTGTTGCAATTGTTAAACACGGTGCGATATATATTATTTAACGTATATACACTGCGCTGAGTTGCTTATAGGCAACTCAATGTGAGAAGGGGTTATAATCAAGGCTTAGGTTCAGGCTTAGGCTTTTATAGAGGTTTACACAACAGATGTTTGTGCTTAGGTTTAAGCTTAGGTAAACTTTTTCAAAATTTTTTAGTTAATTCGAAGTCGGAAGCTGAGACTAAGCCTGTGGGGAGGATGTGTACTCATTTGAGTTAAACTGCCGCTTGAGGTTTTGGTAGTTTTATGTTTTTAGTTAAAACAAAATAACTATCTGCTTAGAACAAACAACGAGGTTCGAAATTGTCTTTTTCGCCCTTCAAAAAACTGTGCCCGGTTATTAATACGCCTCTTTTGTTTTCTATCTACAGAGTACAAAGATCAATACACGAAAAATCTCGCAACATCAGTTGCTTACGATGAACTTGGAGAATACGATTATATGAGGTAGGTAACACGACGAATTGTTATACGCTCCGGCTCCAAGTAAGAGTGTCTAGGGTTTTCGGCGTTTCAATTGACCATAAAATAATAATATGACAAATCAGTCGGTATTTCTATTATGTAGTTCGCCAACGCTATGTACCATTCGAGATTTAAATTTGAAAATTGTACCTGTTGTATCAAATGACTTTAAAATAGGTGTAGACAGGCGACGACACAGTTTCAATTATAAAGGCTAAATTATAACCTTTTCAATTTCACAGATCGTATGATGTGTAATCTAAATGAAAACAATGTATGTGATTGTGCGAATTCATTAAATCCAAATCATTTTGTCTAAACTTTTATGCAATTGATAACCATAATAACTAGTAATTCGTAGTTGCACACATGTGCAACTCTCTTGAAATACACTGTGATTTGGCATATGATTAGAATGATTTGTTCAAGCAAGTCTGTTGTTAAAATGGATGCCCGTTTAAGTAAATATACAAATTACATACATGTTAAAATATACGAATACAGCAAACAGTTTCGTCTATAGAATAACAACACAAAGAAAAGTAAACATTTTCTATCTTCAGCATTTTTTACTTAGATGTATTAAAGTAAATTTGTGTATGAATAATCAAATTTGCTGGAACGCTGCTCAAAATATGTATGTGGGGCGTTCCAGCTTCAATATATAGATATAAATGCTTCATCGAAGCTGCAACACAATTGAACAAATAAAACATCAAAACATAGCAATTCAAAACCCGGATACTGATTGTAAATCGTGTTTTGCTCATTTGAAAAAATTTAAGTGATTCGAATTATATTTTTGACCGCAGGTAAATACTTTAGGGTGTCCAGTGGTCCCTTTGAACCCCAAAACTTGAAAAAGCTATTTTAACCAAAAATTACACAGAAAAGCGAGGAATATTCGTGATTAATAGGCAATTTCAAAACAAGTTCTCATAATAAAAACTTCTAATTTTTTGTTACCAAACTTGCATATGCACGTTGCACGTGAAATTATTGCCGCAAAAATAATCACGCGTGAATGAGGCTTAATGGATTATAACTCGAATTGTTTTGTAAACTATATTGTGTTTAAAAACAATTGCTTTTGATTTTAGCACAATGCATTATGAAGCGTATGCAGCTTCAGCAAACAAGCTACCTGTATTAGAAAGGAAGTTGGGCAAGATGTAAGTAACATGCGCGTTTTAATTACAATTCAAATTTTTATTTCGCTAACAGCTAAAAGTAATCAATGAACAATTTCAAATTCCGGTACCGGTAGAACTTTATCTTGTTGATGATGCATAAAACGATTTGAAACTTTTGATCTCTCACCCCAATAACTTTAAACAAGTGTTTGATATATTTCGCATCTGAGTTCAGCGGCTAGCTCTTATAGTTGAGTGGTAAGGATACAAATGTCTACCAATCGAGAGTCCAATGTCTTAAAATTAGATATCAGAAAATATTGAAAATGTTTTAATATTTAAAGTTAGATGAAGGAAATATGATAAAGTATTGTTATAGCGAAGATCGCTACAAATTGGGAAATGAAGTTGGTCTGTCACGTCTTGATATCGTCAAAGTGAACAAATTTTTTGATTGTAGTACGTTGAATGGACTGTAATTATTATATTTTGTTGCAATTTTGTTAAAGTACAAAATACAAAATTGCCTTTTTATTGTAAAAACATCCTATTTAAGATTTACTCCTTCGATGCTTGAAAAGGTTCAAGTTGCCTATGTATAAATCAAGTGCAGACCGTTTTTCCGCTGGAGTGCCACAGGGTAAGCTAAAGCGTTAGGCTAATTTTTTGCTTAGGCTTAGGTTTATACTTAATAGGGTTAGTCTTAGTTATAGGCTTATCCTTTAAGCTTAAGCTTAACATTTGCGGCCCTGTTCTATACATTGTCCGTTACGGTCCTGCTGTGCCGCGTGCCGCAGTCCACAGTTGAACGCATACAGTAACGCAAACTAAAAATGCGAACTGTATTCCATTCGAGATGGTCGGCGTTTAGCTACATCCAGCATAAGGAAAATGTAACCGTCATTGTAGCGCCTTACATTTTCAAAAAATGAACAATTATAAATTTAATTTGTGAAATATTATCAAGTGGTAAATGTAACAGGCAATCACATTGAAATAATGCGACAGCAGAGTATAGTTTCCAAACATTGATAAGCGGATCAAACAATTGAACAGTTATGCATCACGTTGACAAATGCGGTTTAGCCGAAAACAATCAGTAACAACAAAGGAGTTTACTTAAATTGAAATTTCAATGTTAAAATGTTAATTCTTGAATATCATATGACATTGCATTATAAATGATCACTATTTGTTCACCAGTAATTATATTTCGGTTTTAGACCATTGTCCAAAAATCGGAGAAATCGAAAACGGAAATATCACCTACAGCACGATTGTTATCGGAAATGCACTGGTACAAGATTCAAATGCATCTGTTCATTGCAATAATGGTTATGTTTTGACTGGAGGTGGTTATTCAGTTGCTACATGTCTTGCCGAAGGCGTATGGAGCAACATGCTACAAAATTGTGGTAAAATAATTTAGTGTTGTACTATGTTAGCGTTGCAGATTGTATGCAGCATGTTTGCCGATCACACGTGCCAAAATCAGGTTTCCAAACGGAATAAATTTTGTCGGAATCTAAATCGATGTAAAAATTCAATTTTTTCGCTTGAATCGAAAGTGGAACCGGAATTTCAATTTTTAAATATTTGTTAGTTCCGCATAATTTTTCAATTATACATCCAAAACGAAGTTATTTCGCTTCCGCTTTTTCGGATCTGTGCAAAGTTTCTCCAACAATGCACGAGGCTTTAAGGTGGATGACTCTGTCGTACGTTTACGCTGTTTTTCATTGCCCCAAAAAAATGCCAGACAATAGTCAACAGCAATCAGAATAGGAACGTAAATTTTTGCTGAAAAATAAGCCGGAGTCAAAATTTTGTTGGCTTTCGAAATTGAAAAACAAACAAATTTGAAAATCTGTAGGCCGTGTTTAACAAATGAAAATATTTTAAATCTATATTATTAAAGACAGAACGCCCCACATACGTACTTTGGGCAGCGTTCCAACAAATTTTGGTTTACGTTGCGTATGCAAATAAGACTGCATGCATTGATATGAGAATACCCACCGTTTTGGAAGTGTTTTACATATCTCCAAAGCACTACATCTTTTCAAAAAGCCGTTTTTTAATTTCGTTTGCTTAAATATGAGGGGCCCAGGCAACAATTTAGCCTAGGGCCGGAGAAACTTTAGTCCAGTTGCACAAGTATTCAACTACATATACTAGGATATTTTTATTTTTGTTAATTTTAATTTCTAAGGAAGCTCTGCCAGCGTCTGCTTTTCTATAAACCTACTAACACATCAAACTTCAGCTTTATTTCAGATATAATAAATTCGGCACCGGCAGTAACATGTGATACAATCAAAGCACCAAAACATGGTTTTGTTCGTTATACACATAATTCGAAGTTGGTGGAACAACCCATTTCTGGTAGTGTAGCAGAATTTTCGTGTTCCGTCAATTATGCGCTAATTGGCAAACGTACTATACGATGTGCAGCAAACGGTACTTGGGAACAAGAAGCACCGTCGTGTGAAGGTATATTTCAGTGGAAAGTCAGGCATGCGGTAAATGGCTCGAGCTGACCAATTACGTATTCTATAGCGATCAGTCGACCACATGGATACACAGCTAAAAGACACAATTCTTATGAAAATACTAAAAAATTTTACTACCGAAATCGTCGGAATCTCTGGCACGAAAATTCTGTCGGAGTTGAAGGTTGATTTTCTGCAGAAAACAGACTTACGGCTGCCAGAACTATTCAGAAAATGAAATACTACAAAAAATTTGCTTCTTGCATTTTAAGGGCTTTATTTTCACGACCCTTGCTTGGGCAATTACAAGAGGACTAATATAGGACATAGATGTCCTTCCGAAATTTTTAAGAAGTAAAAAAAGGGTATTTAAACACAATTTAAAACAATATTCTGATCCTAGAGGTATTAAGCATTTTTATTATAACTTTGTACTGTTTCCATAAATGAAATCCTGGTTGCGAAATCGCGCCCTTACCGTGGCAATGAGCTTATCGAATACGATGATTTTAGATGAACGTTGCTTTAACGAAAAACTACAATGTTTTAATACGTCAGCTGGATCAAATTGTGCTATATCAACTGCGTATTCTGGTCGCCAATCCCGAACATTTCTTGGACTGCAATGCCAGGATTGGGCTCGTGACAGCCCTCACGCGCATCGGTTTAATAAAGTTGAAAGTAATTATTGTCGAAACCCGGATAGGTTCCACAAGGGGCCGTGGTGCTACACAACCGATCCAAAAAGACGGTGGCAGAAGTGTTTTCCACCGTGTGACGGTAAGTTGTGGAACCCTCGATAACACTCTGCAACCCATTTAAGGACAAGCCCTGGAAAAGCCGGTTAGTTATGTTAGTTCAGAAAACTTTTAGTCTTTTCTCGATATCATATATTATACCACCAGTTATGCGGGGTCACGATTTTGGATCAAAAGGTGCGCCCCCTTGTGCACTTGCCATCTGTTCTAATTTTGTGCAAATTTTGACAAACTAAGTAGGAGAGTTTGAATCTCCATAAGGGTTGCGCTATACTTTTGTTGGCGTCCGGTGCCGTCCATCACCCGTCCGGTGCCGTCCTTCCCACGTACGACGCTGTGCGTCACCGTCCGTCACCGTGCGTCATCCGTACGGTGCCCTCCGTCTCTGTGCGTCATCCGTACAGCGCCGTTCGTCGCCGTCCGTCACTATAACGGTATCATATGTGTAATTTGCGTATGATACGCACGGTGACGGACGGCGCCGGACGGCTGACGCACGGTGATGGACGGCGCCGTAGGGGTGACGGACGGCGCCGCACGACGAGTACAGTGCCACGTTTAGTAAAAACCATTCGCGCTCGCGCGTCATGCTCCTGTAGCAGAGGGGTGATAGAAACGTGTTTTCCACCGAAGAGTTTCGGGTTCGTTCCTATAATTTACAAGCAAGTTTGAAACAATTGTGGAAAAACATTTGTAGTGGGTCAAAATTTTTCTTCGAAAGAATAACACTTCTAGACCTCTTCTGGCTATAGACACGAACCGTGAAAGGCTTAATGCGTTAAAAATTGAATTTCAGAATCAACCTGTTTCGACGAAACTCGAAACTGCATTCACTATAACCGACGCAAATGTCAATATACAGACGCATATATTGGCACCAAAAATGTGACTCAAACTGGACAGCCGTGTCATGCGTGGATGTCTAACCAATCACATGAAAAGCATTTTCATCATTTGCCTGAAAATTATTGTCGAAATATACATCCGAGAGCAGCCCGGGGTCCATGGTGCTATACAGACAAAGCGCATAAATCGAAAGATTACTGTTTTAAAGTCTGTTAGATAGTGGCAGCGTCGTAGTAGCCAGGATTTTATTTCGGGGGGAGCGTATTGCCCCCATTCAACAATTTTGACAAGCGAGTGAAACGTGCAACCATTTAAATAAACCATGTTTTTAACTGGATTGAACTGGCGCTCAAACGGCTCCTGATATTTTAATATAAACCGGACCCCCATCAATTGTTTTGAAAAAATTTACATTGCCAAAATTTTTAAATTTGTTGAATGGTTCAAATTTTAACCGGTCCACTGGACAGTTGCCCGGAAAGTCCGGAGGCCGGCCCATTCCTGATGTTAAATATACTTTTGGTCCCTGCACAAAACACGCGAGCTGGCATGCCCGCTCGCCTTTATTTATGTACAATGGTGACCCGAATAAGATGGGGTAATAAGAGGGGTCTCCGGTTTCAGTACCAATCAATAGGAGTCCGTATCCCTAATAAACGTCCGTAAGCGGATAGAGTCCCTAAACCCTAATAAGAGTCCATAAATTTCAATTATCCCTAAATGCAGCGCATAAATGACTTCAGGACCAAATAAAGTGTAGTTCAAAACTTTAAAGCATACTTAAGATTTGAAAGTGCATTCATAAGTATAACCTTGCATTATCGCTCAAGTTATTTACGCAAGACAAATAAACGTTTAATTCAACGTATAATTGCAGTACCGGCTAAACATAAGTAACGATGAGTGGCGGAACGTGGGTTAAAAATAAATAACAGTCCATAACCGAATAACAGAGGATCAACTCTCTGGAGAGGCCAAACAAATATCAGTCCCTCCTGTTATTCGGGTCACTACAGTACGCCCTTGGAGAAAAACAATGAAAATTCTTACCTTGTTCAAGAATTAAGTTGAATCTTTGCTGCCTTTAGCACAGCGTGTCCGTAACGACACACAGGACATTGGCTCCCAGCGCTCCGTTTTGGTTAAACTTTACCACAACCCTGGAAATGTTTTAAACCGGATTGTAAATCGTTGGAAATAGCTCAAATTTGAACGATATATTTTCACATCTACGCAGAATTTTTGATGAAATGCATAATATATTCATAAACGAACACAGTGTTTACTTGCACAATGTAAGCACCAGGAAGACTACAACATTTACGAAACACTTACCCCCAATGCTCACCAATCGCAAATTTTGTAACCAAACACACCACTTACCAGAGAGTAAATTTTGAAAACAAAATGTAAAAATTATTGTGAACCGCGCATTAGCAGTTAGATGATGCTTCGGTTTAACTCGCAATTTTATGACAGTAAACCACAATGCAATGGATTCGGACGACTACGAGCCTAAACAATGAACACCGGGTTATAAAGTAATTAGCAAACTTAACATTTGTATTTACATTAATTAAAGATGATTACTGTTCCTAAATAGAAAATAAAAAAATTTACTGGAATAAATGAAAGCAAAACTAATATCGGTTTAATTTTATTACCAATCAATCATGCTAACGAAATGGTTTGTATTAAAAATAGCTTCGACGTATCTTATAAAATGAACTATTCAGCTCTAAGTGTTCTGTGAATCTTACAATTTATCCACGATAATCCTTTAAATTGAAGCGTTACCAGCAAAATAAGTTTTTTGTATCGATGTAATTTGGTAGCTGTTGGCGGAGAAATTTAGTATATTAACGGTCGCGGCGGTATTACCTGGTATCAGTAACTAAACACTGGTTTGTTTTCTTGAATACTTCACATTATTTTATAATCCTTTTGGCCCATGTTACTTCAAAGAGCGTCCACATTTCGGGTGGGTCTATAAAATAGTAGGTTTAGATTCTACATTACATTTTTTACTTAGGCTTAGGCTTAGGCTACGGAATACGCTTAATCTATTGTTACGCCCCTTAAAGTAATATTGGCCATCCTTTGGCCATCCTTTTAAAGTAAATTTAATCCGCAGCCACTCATGTTGCGCAACTCAACAGTTATGTGTAAAACGTCGGGTTTTTTAGCCAGTCACTGAAAAGATCTCACGCTCACTTTCCTGGAATATTCAAGCCGGTCAACTAATGCATCGCTCACAATATCATGCGTACACCAGGTTGCTTTTAAGTTGAAGGACAACGAAACCAAAAACCTCTGTGTACAGCACGCTGAATCCAAAAGAATTCTGTGTGCTGGCTACTGAAGCTCTTTTTGCTTCAGCGTCCCGGACACTAAAATTTTAGGCTTCTGCATAAAGCACACTGAAGCTGTTAGGCTTCTACTCCCAAGTATACACTAAAGCTAGAAAATCTTCGGTATCTCGGAAGCTGATACCGAAGCTTTTTTGCTTTAGTGTCAGAATATTGAAACCAAAATGCTTTAGTATCCGAAAAAACTTTGTAAGGAAAGCTTATGTAAAATCAAAGGTAGTAGAAATATACACAATATGCAAAAACACAGCGTTCGAAGTTAGCCAGGAGCCCAACCTTTTTTGCATAATAGTTATACGCATATATGTTTGGATATTTATATATGTTTTACTATAGATGGGCAGCGGATATCCGGATATCCGGATATGAAAAATATCCGGATATGTATCCGAAATGAAAGTGTATCCGGATATCCGGATATCCTGATTAAATCCTTACTTACCCCATCTCCGATTTCACTCCAATACGCCTAAGAATTCTAAGTAAAAGCTACGACTCGAACTCGCAACAATTAACCGAAAAATCCAATCGTTTGGTATATACTAGCTCAGAATTAAGAATGATTCCGGTTCCGGCTACCCTTTTTGCATCTCGACCTGATTTGCATACAGACCGACACCAACAATTTGGTGTACGCCCATGCCAAATCAGGCCCAGAGCCACCCATCCTGTACATCCTTACACAACAACAACAATATACAATCATGTCGGACACCCACGACATGATGACTTAGACTAGCTAAGTCGTTATACGCAACTACAGCTATACAAATTATGCAACATTATTCATTGGCCTCGCAGGGCCCAGGTAAGTTTTACATTGCGGACACAGCCGCCATAACATAATCTTACCATTTTTACGCCTTGTAGCAACGCCTAAGCCTAAACTTAACTTCTAAGAAAGACTAAGTGGAGCCAGAGACTCCCTTAAGGTGTGGTTTAAGGTTTGGTTTTAGTTTGTGTTTTAGTTTTTAGATTGAAATATATTTAAGAATGGCAGAGCCACCTACACCCCGCACTAAAACGAATTTTCAGTGTGAGTTCCAAACGTCAAAAGATTTTTTCGAAATTGCAGAAGAAATAGTTACCAGTAATAGCATGTGTCATTCTGTTATTCCCAATACAGGTACTGTTAGCAGTTTATACGCTATCAATTATTATAGCGAAAACTATTTACAAGCAGATAATGCAAGTCGCTTCTACTCAATGCATTAGCAAAACGCAAGTACTGTAGTGACCCAAATATATAAGACGGGGGCCTGATATTGATTTGGTTTTCCAGAGGTTGCTCACCTCTGATGTTCGGTTACAAACTTTTATTTATTTTTAACCCACGCTCCGCCACCCTTCGTTACTGATATATCCGGTACTCCAATTATCCGTTGAATTAAAGGTATATTTGTCTTATGTCAATAGCTTGAGCTATAATGCAAGGTATACTTAGGAATGAACTTTCAAAGTTTAAGTACGCTTTAAAGTTTCGAATTCAAATTATTTGGTCCTTGAGTCATTTTTGCCCTACAATTAGGAATAATTGACATTTATGGACTCTAATTAGGGTTAAGGGTCTCTATCCGCTTACGGACTCTTATTAGGGATACGAGCTTCAATTGATTGGGAATTAAAATGGAGACCCCCTCTTATTACCCCCTGTCTTATTTGGGTCACTACAATAATGAGGTCACAAAACAACGAATCAGTTTTTAATCTTAAGTACCATCTTGACAGAGTCAATTCCGTAGTGTACTAAAAAGTAAAAAGCGAAAGTAGTTTCAACTCGTTAAAAAACTTGAAAAAATTGGCACACCAAAAAGCATCCATGCTGCAGGATACACAGAGGCCTGTTTCTTGAAGTGATCCGACAACTTCAAATGCTACCAATGGTTCTGTGTGAAGAAATTTACAGGAAAAATGAGAAAGTTGCATTACATGTTTGTATGCGATTTTTGGCAGCACGAACCTTGTGCATGAAAGGCTAATAAAAATTTTTTCTTTTATTCTTTGCGTATAAGTACGTGCGGAGATTTTTTCATGCCTTACATTGTTTCAACTCTGTGTTACAGTTACATTAGTCCGAACACGCGTCTTCTACTACTGCAGCGACCCGAATAGGAGGGAAGAGCGACTGCTATTTATTTTGCGTTTTCAGAGGTACTCCATGCTATTCGGTTACGGACAGTTAAATATTTTTAGTTCCCCAAATGTTAGCTTGCCCAGCATCATTCTTTATATTCTTTCTTTTGAGGAAACTGACTTGCTCGATGCCAGTTTTGTCGATTGTCATGTCCGCGAAGTTTTTTTGCAGAATAAAGAATTTATGCGGGTTGTCTTAAATGTCAGTTGCATTTTTAAGCAGTCTCAGTCATTCTTCTACTTCGGCCTCTTTTATGGACTCTAATTTTAAGACTTATGGACTCTGTTCACTAACAGACTTATCTTAGGTATACAGACTCCGGCCCATGTAACGATCAGGGGTGGAACCTTTTTCTGTGGGACTGCGATAGAGTAAGCTAAAGCTTTAGACTATTTTTTGCTTGGCTTAGGCTTAGGCTTAGGCTTAGGCTTAGGAAAATGCTCATTCTTACGCTTAGACTTAGGCTTAGGCTTAGGAAAATGCTCATTCTTACGCTTAGACTTAGGCTTAGGCTTACGGTTAGGCTTAGGAATACGCTTATAATACTGTTCCGCCCATGTTCTTTAAATTGGCACAGACTCCCATAGATTGGGACTCAAAATGGAGACATTCTCTCACATACCTTTCATTTTGGGTCAGTGCAGTAATTTCTCAGAAGCAAAAGCGCCAAATCAGGTTACAATTCCGCCGTGTAGCATTAAATTATGGCTAAATTTTTGGCATTCACGAACCACTTTTGTACAAGACTGGCCCACTTTTGGACCAACCAAATTTGCATTATAGGTCCCAAGACCTAGAGTGAATGAGAACCAGATTTTAAATGATTTGTTTTCTCGTACTGCTTTGTTATTCAATCATTATAGCCACGACACTCAGAGTAGCTAGTACCGCGTAAACATGAGGTGCACAAGTTGCAAACTTTAGATGGTTCCGATTAGACGAGTCATACAAAATTCACTACTGAATTTTACATCGTTTCTGGTGCGCCCGTGGCTGTTGTAACACAAGCGTAGACTGCCAACTCCGTAAACACAACCGTTGATTTGAACTCAACTCGCGCATAGTAGCTTCAAATGCATCAGTTACCCTCCAATTAAATTTTGCTGAACATTCAACATAACTGCATTTATATTGTTTTCGAACTGCTCCAGCTAACTCCCGAGTCAGTCGAGGCACATCACTCGTTCTTGATAATGAAGCCATTCCTGACACTGGCAGCTCTGTACAAGATATTGTCGTTGCTGCAGGAATTTTTGATTGGGTGTCCGAATCGTAAATGGTTTGAAATTTTGCCACAGATCCGGTGATACCCTGAAAAACAACCGGGATATCAAATTTCAATTGCTGAGTTTCAGACGATAATTCCAAGCCTGACATAGCTATGTTCGCGTTCTCAAATGTATGTACCACGTATCATCAGCTGACAATAAACATTCACGTATCATCAGCTGACAATTAACATTTATACGAACCGGGGAAAGGTGAGGTTTGTAATTCGGCGTAACCTGCTCCCGTCTTAATTTTAAGATTCGCAACTTCATGGTTTCTTCGGTCTGACAAGAAAGACCTCTCTTCACCAAAAAAACTTTTTATGAAAAAATGGTCAAATTATTACTTTTTTGCTGGTCTTGCTATTTTGTTTAGGTCTGTAGTCTCTATTGTTAATTATATATATATATATATATATATATATCTACAAAATTGTGCCTGCCGTGTTACTGTTGTGTCAGTTGTAATATAATCATTAAGGCTTACTCCTATGGTTGCTGGGACATGTGGTTTTTACATATTTCTGGAACAAGCCAACCAAAACTAAAATTCTGTGGTTAGTAATTTATACATTTCATAAAAAATGCGTCTGGCTTTTTGTTCGCTTCGCTCGCGATATTTCCTTCTCAATTCTACCTAAGCTGACATTTATTTGCCTATGATTTATGCGCCATTCACAACTACGTGCATTCACGGTGTGGAAATAAAAATATTTAATTTCGGGAACACTTATTTTTGCACGGGAAGGAGGAAATTAATTCATGGTTTTTATAGTTTACGGAAATCACAAAACGTATTTTTAAACTGTATCTGGAATTCAAATTGAGATGTCAAAATCTTCTTTTCAATTTCCGTTTTGATAAAATTGATCCTTAAAACAAAGGGAAAATGCTTTTGCTGATTTTAATGGTAACGGTAAATTGAATTTTGTAAATTAAATGTTTAGCGGGAACAGTCAACTGCCATAGACGCTGTAGGGAAATTGAAATGTAAATTAGCAAAAGTTTAATAGTATTTCCTTATACCGTAATAAGACCAAAACAAGCAAACAATCTACTTACTGTGAGATAGACTTAGCGTCGGAACTTTATTTGACCTGTAAGTGACCTTTATTACAATATATATTATGAGAGCTCTGAATCGGATGTTGTGTTGACACTAACAGGAAGAATTGAGGGGTACCGCATCCATAAATGGCTTCATGTTAGCATAATGCTTACAGAGTGAGATAATAAAAACAACTGTCAGCTACATGTATTATGCTTTGAAAATTTTTTTTGCCATGTTATAATATTTTATAGCTGAGCTTGATTTCTTATTGATGCAAGGGGCAATTTAAAGAGTTCATAGAACACTTCGCTCTAAATTGTTTAGTTGTACCGAAAGTTGTTGCACAATAGATACAAAAGCCCCTTAGGAGTAAGTAGGCCTGAGACGTATATATTTTGGCTTTTGCGTTAGGCTCAGACTAGGCTCAGTGCCGGTCCCTTAGCCCGTAAATTCTTTTGAAGTATACGAACTATGACCACATATGTATGTCAGATGCAATCCCGTACGTCGGCGGTAGTTATGGCAGCACTTTAAATGAACTTTTATTATACGTATTTGACCTTATTAAAATTTAAAACAAAATCATTAGAGGGGCCACAACTGTTAAATACGGCGCATAAAATTTGAGATGGGGCGCAGACAATTTCGGACTAAAACAACTGGGGGGAGGGGATAATTTAGTTTTTAGGAGGGACAAATATATTTGGGGGCACAACCGTCGAATACGGCGCATAAAATTTGTGAAGGAGGGCAGACAGTATCGGACTCAAACAACTCATGACACGATAAAATGCAAGAATAAGTTTCTTAGTTTCAATGGAAACCGTGTCAGAGATTCTTACATCCTAAAGTGACATGAAATATTAAATGCACGTATGACCTTTTGAGGGTTTAGATCAAACCCTTCAGGTATTTTTTGCATTGTGCATATCATGACCTCCCCTGTGTGTTTTTACATCCAAATCAAATAGATTTATAGTTAACTGGTACTGGAGTTTTTTGCAGTCAAACAATGTTGGTGATTACTATTTCATTGCCCCAATGGTTTCCGTAAACAAATGTTCATAAGTGTGCTTTACTGTATAGAACAGAGCCGTACAGTAGTATTCCTAAGCTTAAACGTAAGAATAAGCTTAAATAGTCTGAGAAATAATTGTTAAAATTTTGCGATATTTTGCCACAGAATTGAGTTGCTTTAACCCTACACTAACGCACACTAAACGCAGCAATTTTATTAGTTTGGTATGTGTGCAACTAAATATTAACACGCAGTCGAACAACCACGCGTATGTATTGTATGTATATGTGTTTTTACAGTTTGACAAGTGTTGATCCTACCTCAACGCGTGTCATAGAGCAATTTGTGACACATGTTGAGGTAGGGTCAACAGAGTTTTGCGTTGAGGTAGGGACCCTACATCAACGAGTGGCACAGACCACCCATTGACGTAGGGTCAACGGAAAATGTTCGCTGATGTAGGGTCAACGACTACTCGTTAACCCTGGGATGGGACACATTTTTTGGCCAGGTCAAATTTTTTAATGTAAACGCCGCATAACGGTAACAGTTGTGCGAAAAATCAACTATTGGGGAATAGAAGTTCAGAAATCTTAAGTGTTTCCGAATTGGTTTCAATTTTGGAAACCAGTTTATGTTTGCTTCTCTACGCAATCAACTTCCCTCATGAAATGTTCCTATTTTTCATATTATCTCTTGTGGTAATCAGATAGGAAAAATCTTGCCTTGACTCACCATTTTCTGCAGTGTAGCGTCATGCTTTTGTACCGGTGGATTCACTTTTGATTCATTTTGAATGTCAGGAACTTCAAACTTATCGAGTTTGTTGCCAACTAACATAACAACAGCGCCACGTTGAATTGAAGCTTGATCTGACGTTATTTGTTCAACAAGGCTGCGAGCGGTTTCAAAAGTACTCAACGATGAAATATCAAATACCACTATATAAGCGTGAGCGGTACGCAGTCCGTAGCTGAAACAAAAATGTTTGCTCATTAGGAAATAAACTAGCGAAACTTTTTTGAAATTTTGACTATTTCTTAAGTTAGTTCATTAGTTCGATCTTAATCTTTATGTCTAAACCCAATACTTGCTGTTGCTGATAAAATTGTTTCCAAATTGCGGGTTACATATTATTGTAGTACTATAGAGTGATATCGTAGATAGAAGAATAGTTGTTGGTCAATACGCACGGCGAATATTCGGGTTATTTAAGAGCCCGTGGTAAGCGACTAATTTCTTTCCTAGTTAAGTTGTGTTTTTGGCTAAAATTTCTCGATAAGTAAATTTTTTGGCTGAAAGTTGTTTACGATGAAAAAGTCCTCAGTACCTTTGTAATTGTTGGAGAAACTTGGCAGTTGTGACAATTGCGTCAAACTTAGATACCTGCTTGGTGTTTACTGTATACTGCGCGCATCTACCACTTTTTTCCGTAAGGAAGCCATAATTATACAATTACTTAATTTATTTCCCGCAAGAGTTATGCAATTTTAATTTCTTTCTGTGTAAAAATTACTTCGCATAATTTATTAGCCCTAAGTGGGAACTAACGATTATTCTGAATTGTATTTCGCTAGAGTTTGAGATATCTCATAGTTGAATTTTCTTATCCAGAACTCTAAAGTTAGGCTGGCTTTATAATTTAAGGGAAGTCCCTGTGTTTTTGAGCAGAAGTAGAGTACTACAAAAATTGTTTATGAGCGGTTTGCTTGGATTGTACCTTTAAAGGGGGGCGTAATTTTACAATTTAGGGTTGGCAGTAGTGCGTATTATTTTTAAGTTAATACGATCGTGATCTACTAACATTACTGAATTGTGTACGTATTTTATTTTGGGCATGGCAATATTTACCTTAATTAATTCATGGTGCGTCCGTGAATGTTTTTATTGCGAGAATAAAAGATTTGGTTAATTTTCAACTAGCAACTCATATTTCAAAGTATAAACATAAAACCTTTTACCTGAGCTTTAGCAACAACCCTAGTTTTGTACACAGTTTTAAAAATTTTAATTGTTTGAAGTCGAAGAGCAAAAAGTGGGAGCAAAATTAATTAATCAAAGAGTGGAAGCAAAATTACTTAAGTCAGTCCCACGTTTTCATTGGTTTGGGTTAGACATAAAATGTCCAAACGTTTGTTAAATACGCTATAGTGTCCATTAAATGTTAACTAGACAAGCCATGCAGTCCGTAATAGCCCACATAGCTAGTACAGGGTGCCATAAGGTATCAAAAACTATGTCCAGACGACTAAATTAAAGAGGTTCAAACACAAACAGAAGCCAGTAAGGAATGTCTGTCGTTTTTACAGTGTCGATGCTGAAATTTTGGAGAGAGTCAAATTTTGGAGGAAATTTGAATTGTGCCAGGAAATTTAAATTTTGGAGGGAAAATTCAATAGTGACGGAGAAATTAATTGTAGGCGGGAAATTTAAATTTTTGGCGGAAAAATTCAATTCCGGTGATCAATTCGAGATTTAGCGCCAAAAATTTGGAGAGAAATTAAAAATTTGAAGCGAAATTCAATTTAAATTTTGGCGGAAAATTTAAAAGTTGAATGAAAATTCAAATTTTGGCGCGAAAATTCAAATTTTGGCTGGAAAATCGAATTTTGAAAGAAATTCATATTTTGGAGTGAAATTTACGTTTTGTTGGTGAAAAATTCCAATGGTGAAAAATTCCAAATTTGCGGGAAAATTAAAGTTTTGGCGGGAGAACTCAAAAGTCGGCATGAAAATTCAATTGCGCGTAGTGCTTTGTGTACACAATTTGTGCATTTGGTTGCTCACATACACGAAAATAGGTACACCGCCTACACTATACGTAGCCTACACTCCATTTTAGCAGTTGTGTTTTTCAAATCTTACTGGTTTGGCATTGAAATATATACAGAAAGATTAAAAGATGCCAAACGAGAGCAACCTGTGGTAGGATGCTACCTGGTTCATTCATGTCCCTAAATTTGGCGTTGAGATTCGCAACCCCGCAAAACACTTCTTTACCATTGTAGGTTTAAGCTTTGTATAGTATAAGTTACACCTGCACAACTCCTTGCAAGAAATGAGAATAACACCAGCCCTGACTCGAACTGACCCTCGACACGAGTTCCATTCTTCAAACGAATCATTTGGAAACTTTTCAATCGCAGGAAGGTCAACAATTTTAATTTCGTATATTTTATCGTTCATTAAAATAGTTGGGTAATAGACGCATTTTGACCGTGTAGGAGCATATCGCTCCGGGAGATCGAGAGTCATAAATCTGCGAATCAGTGCCGTTTTGCCTACTTTTGCAGCTCCAACGATGACCACTTTGATTACCAAGAGTAGCGGGTCAATTGGGTAAGGTGGACTCCTGTTTGTTGATAGCATTACACTCCACACTGGTGTACCATGACCGGGAATTTGTTGCGGAAGTGTTTGTAGTTGAGGTTTGAGCGATGGTTTTCGAGATGTCTAAAATTTTTTGCAAAAGCCCAGTAGTAACGGCTTCGTAAATTTATTAATAATCATGTCAAAACGACTTTCATGTTTTACAAAAAATTGGTTTTACTGATGCAAAAATTAGTGGTTTACTGTGCTGGCAATTCGTTTTTGCAACAACGTGTTTCAAAAGATGCTGCTTGCAAAACGAAATGCTATTGTGTACATAGCTTTTTGGAACAATTTGCATTGTATCACCATTAACCCTTTCTCCCAAGAATATTTTCAATTTCATATGAGATGTAATTTCAACGTAAGATTCGATCCCAAGTTTCACGGGTGGGAGGCGTTTACGAGTAAAAATTTTTTCATTAACCCTTTCTCCCATGAATATTTTCAATTTCATATGAGATGTAATTTCAAGGTAAGATTCGATCCCCAGTCTCACGGATGGGAGGCGTTTACGATGACCCCTGAGCTATAGGAGCTTGACGCTCGAGCCCGTGTGCGCATATATGTTATAAATGTTAAACACTGCTGACAGTGTGTGTATTGCTCTTACATCATTGTATTTAGTTGCTCGTAGTATACTCCATGAGTGAAAGGGTTAAAGTAGCTGGAGCTGACTAAAATAAATTCTGTATTCAAACCTGAGTTAAAATATTGAACCACATTTACTGAATAGTTCCATGATTATTTAAAATTTTGATTTCTTAAAACATGCCAAAATTAAAAAAACTTCAGTTTAGCTTAATGTATGTCGGAATAACGACTTCAAATTTTTGACTTGTCTCAAAATTAGACCAGTGAAAAATTAGCATCGGATACGCACCGTCAAGTACTAAATTTATTACCTTTGCAAGAAAAAAATCTAATTATATACAATATAAGTACATATGCCAAGTCGCGTCGCGAGATTACATACTGGGCATCATTTTAAATTCTGATGACTTTTGGTTTAATGAGACGCCAAGCCAGACTCAGGATGATGCCATTTAGTAAAAGGCTAGCTTGCCAATCTGGCAATCTGTAATGGGCACATTTGAATTTTCAATGACAGAGAACCCATGAGCTCATGACTTTTAAATTCAATCCCTCACGAAACCGGCTTCCTTCTCATACAACAAAACAGTACGAAATCCGAAATTACTTTAGCAGCGATTCTAGCAGTGTGAATATTGAACAGCTTATAAAAATTAGTCTAAAATTTAAGCCTACTCATTTCGGTCTAGTGAGAAGGCGGGCATTAGCTGATCCAGAGTGGGTGGGCGGGCGTACGCCCCTCGTCAGAAATTATTTTGTGATAAAAGTGATAAGGTCACTAATTTTTCCCTTCAAGAAATTTCTTTGCGATAAAACGATAAGGTCCAACTACATTATAATGATCCCTTCAGGAATTTTTTGATTGCGTTTCAAAACATTTACGAGCCTGCCCCTCGTCAGAAATTACTGTATCCGCCGCTGAAAGCAGGACACCGCCAAAAGTAATATGGGCTGTTGTTTGTACGATTAAGCGTCAGTTTATTTATAATGTGGTTCTTTCCTCTTGAAATGTAAAACGACTCATGTATATATAGTTCGAGGGAAGGGTGACATTCGATAGCATCGGAGACAAACCAAATCAACACAATTTCAGGTGGCCAACGCAAGTATTTACTAGTCAGTAGCAGTCTTTTAAACCAAGTACCCAACCCTATTAGAGCAGTTGTATAATAAAAAATTATTTTTAGATTTGTATGTTTTACACTCATAGCAATCAGCTTTTTGGTCGTGGTACTTCCCTTAGAGCAACAAGTTAAAACAAGTGCTTGAGAAACGAAAATTGAGGTTCCGAAACCCAAAAACGCAAAACCGAGTTTCGGATATCCGGATATCCGGATGAATATCCGGCAAGCATTGCCGGATATCCGGATATGAAAAAATATCCGATGCCCATCACTATAAAAGATATAGATTTTTGACCTGGAACTGATGAAAATACATATTTGGTTCCGCTGTAGCCCAAAAAACTATTTCTAGAATTGTGTTTTGCGCTCATAACAATCAGCTTCCGGGTCAAGGTACTTCTCTTTAAGAGCATCACGGTAAAACAAGTGCTTGACAACAAAAATTGAGGTTTGGAAACTTAGGAAAAGCAAAATCGAGTTTCGGATATGATGCCCATCACTACTTTGACGACCCGAATAAGAAGGGGTAATAAGTGGGGTCCCCATTTTGAGTCGCAATCAATAGGAGTCCACATCTCTAATAAAAGTCTGTAAGCGGATAGAGTCCCAAACCCTAATTAGAGTCCATAAATGTCGATTATCCCTTATTGTAGCGCATAGATGACTCTAGGACCAAATAAAGTTGCGTTCGAAACTTAAAAGTGTACTTAAGTTTTGATAGTAATGCCTAAGTATAACCTTGCATTATCGGTCAAGCTTTTGATACAAGACAAATAAACGCTTAATTCAACGGATAGTTGCAATACCGGATATATACCTGTCACTAACGAAGGGTGACGGAGGTCGGGCTGAAAATAAATAACAGTCCGTCACCGACTAATAGGGAAGAGTACCCTTTGGAGAGGCCAAATAAATATCAGTGTCCCCAATCTTGTTCGGGTCACTACAATAGTTGTTCGGCCTTAACCGAAAACAATATTGGCGACCAATTTTATGACAAAGAACTGTTCATATTTAAAATCGCCTCTTGAGATGCAATTGTCGAGGCGCCGCAAAAGTATTCGGCGCCCCCTCAAACATAATTTTCTGCCGACGCCTCTGTTTTGAAGCCTTAAAATTTCAGTCCAACTTTTAAGAATGAACCCGTATTCCAAAATGTGTAAAGCATCATGTCACAAGATAGTGATGGGTTTTCAACATCATGAAGTTGTATGGTTGCGTATCTAAAATTCTACGCATAAGTAGAACAAATCAAATCTAAAAATGTGCTGCAATTTAAAGCTCATAGAATGTTACATGACCAGTCACAAGGGTGTAACCGCACCTCCGTTTTCGTTTCCGGTAAAATCGGTGCCAGCTTTCGTTTCCCTATAGAAGTACCGGAAATTTTGTCATTTGTATGCTCTGAACTAGTTGTAAATCGCAGATAGATCTGGCAAGTTTTCATTGCAGATATGCTGTAATTATTGGATATGAAGTAAAAATTACAAGATGAATCCAAAATCTTTAAAAATATCGGTGCATCGACTATTTATTGTTTAAAACGTTACAAAACTCACTGAATGTTACACACCTTAATTGTTGTGGCAAAAAAAAATATAACATCTTTGAAACTTTTGTACTTCAATATCCGTTTTACGTTTCCGGTATTTTGATCCCAATCCGTTTCCATTATTTTTATTATCGGTTTACACCTGCCTATCACCAACTTGTGATAGGTGCTACTAATATTTGAGAACACAGGTATAGACCTGCAATACAAAATCGAAACAAGTTAACACCCGACCGAAACTGGTGAGATTGAACCCACAAACTCGGGATACGCAATCATGCACCTATATCAATCGACTATTGGGTCATGATGCAAACACTGGAATACAAATCGTTATACAATATATGTTTCATTGATTCTGCATGTAATATGCAAGTTTTAAACATTAAAATTCAAAAATAGGTTTTTAAAATCGGAGGGGGTAAAAAAGGGCTTACTTTACGGGGTCACTTATGAACCAACCCTCGGAAAATTCAGTTCTTTTCCGTATTCTTTAAAGCTAAATTTTTACAAGTGTCATTTACCCTAGAAAACCAAAATTTCATTAAATAAGTTGTAATTATCTTTTCTTTTCATTTTGCAAATTTGGTAAAATTTAACACCCCGAATCATCAACTATTTTTAATTGTGAGCCGTCTCAAAAATATGCAAATTTTGTGGGTTGCGCAAAAAGCTGTAGCTGCGACAACTTGCGCAAATTTTGATAGTCAAATTTGCGCAAAGGAAGACGACGATAAGAGTAGTGATGTTTTTTCATTCGTCTAAAAGAATAACCCAGAACCAGTAATTTGTTCAACAATTCTCACGCCCAGACTTCGAACTCATCGATTTTCAATTAGGAGGGTTGCACTAATCTGATTAACAAACAATTTTAGTTTGCAAAAAACTCGCTAAACCAATAATTTTTTGTTTTCATTTTGGGCAGCATAAGCCTTGAGGCTCTTTCGATAAAGTGTTGAGACATAATGTAATTTTTAAATGATGGGTATTGCCAGCACTATGACAGGGTGTTAGAATTCGAGCGCATCTTTTTAACGGGTGTGAATCTGTGATTTTGTGAACACAAAGACTTTCGAAATGATGTTTCTGCTTGAAGCTGTTGCAGTATGTCAGGTTGAACTCTTATATTAATTTGCAAAATGTTTTATATTTTAAACTTTGAGTTCAAACTACAGAAATCTTTTAACTTAAATATAACAATGTATAACAATTTATTATAAATTGCAAAATTTATTTAAAACATGATGTTTAAAAAAACCTGATTATCTACATCTGCTTTCAAGTTACAAACTGCAAATTTGACAAAAATAACCTTTCATTTTTATGCGCTATCTTAATTTATGTAGATTTGGTGAGTGTTTAAGTTTACATTTTGATATCTCCGTTTCCACGAGCATATCAAGTTACATAAATCAAACGGCATTATATGTAATTAAAAATTGAACAACATACAATGTTACTTAAGCCATTGTTTTTGAAGCGATTCATAAATGCATACTTCTGTTTAGCGTAGATTTCGGCTATTGTACACTTTTCGCCACATGTTGCTTCAAATTTATTTTAAAATAAGCAATTTGCATATGTACAACTAGAGTACTGTAGTGACCCGAATAAGAGGGGAAGATTGATATTGATTTGGCTTCTCCAGAAGGTATATCATTGTTATTCGGTTTACCGACTATTATTTATTTTTAACATACCGTCACACCAGCCGCCCTTCGTTACTAACATATATCTGGCATTGCAACTATCCGTTGAATTAAATGTTTATTAGTCTGGTATCAAAAGCTTAAGCGATAATATTGCGCGGTTATTCTCTTAGGAATATACTTTTGAAACTTTAAGTATGCTTTAAAGTTTTTGGAAATCAACATAATTTGGTCCTGGAGTTTTTTTGCAATACAATTAAAGATAATGGACATTTATTTTACTTACTGGGGTTCAGATAACTGTATCCACTTAAGGCCTATTCATTAGGGATATGAACTCTTACTGACTGGGACTCAAACTGCCTCCTTATTATTCGGGTCACTACAGTATATATATGTAAAACCAAAAATACGTAATACTAAAACTTGATATCGTATACTTTCATTTTAAGGTTAAAAAGTTGCAGCATTAATATCGGTGGCCATTTAGGCGTTTCCTACAACGGACCTATAGTGGACAAATGTAAAATTCTCAAACGATGTGCGGACTTTTCAGGTTTTACGGGATATTGAATATGTGAATGCTTTTTATTCTTAGGCGTGAAATTCAAATTTTGGCTCAAAAGAAAACCTATGCTATAAAATTCAAGCTTTGCCTGGAAAATTCAAATTTTATTGATGAGAAAATTCTAGTTTTGGCTGGGAAATTCGAATTTTAACGGAAAAATTCAAAATTTGAAGAAAATACAAATGTTGCGAAAATTTTTTCAGCACAACTATCTAAATGAAACATTTCAGGCAAATAGCAATGGTACGAAAATTTCCGCTATACAGTCTATGCCAAACTTTACGCGCCATTTACGAATATATATACATGCGTTCACGGTGTGGGATAATGTTAATAACAGGGGCGGAAAAGTCTTATAAGCATATTCGTAAACCTACGACTAATCCTAATTCAAAGAGTAAGTATTATAATATTCTTAATTCAAAGCCTAAGCCTAAATCCTAAGCCAAGCAAAAAAATTAGTCTAAACCCTAAGCTTACTCTTTTCTAGTCCCACAGAAAAACGTTCTGCCCACGATCTTTGCATGGGCCACGGTGTCGATGAA
Organism: Enoplolaimus lenunculus; assembly: GCA_030248215.1. NCBI lineage: Eukaryota > Metazoa > Nematoda > Enoplea > Enoplida > Thoracostomopsidae > Enoplolaimus > Enoplolaimus lenunculus. The sequence goes on from JASANG010003140.1 coordinate 67,928, forward strand.
ACGTTTATTGATCGAAAATTTAGGCCCGTGTTACATATCGTGGCCCGAATCAAGGGCGGTCCCCCATTTTGAGTCCCAATCCAATAGGAGTGCACATTCCTAATAAGAGTCCGTAAGCGGATAGAGTCCCTAAACCCTAAATCGTACATAAATGTCAATTATCCCTGATTGTAGTGCATAAATGAGCTCCAGGACCAAATAAAGTTGGGTTCGAAACTTAAAGTATACCTTAGTTTAAAATCGCTCAAGCGTTTCATACAGACAAATAAACGTATAATTCAAGTGATGAGTTGAGTACCGGATAAATATCAGTAATGAAGGGTTGCGGAGCGTTGCCCCGCTTGTACGTCACTAGGTATACATTGGAGGGAGGAAATTAATTGAGTGGAGTTGGTCGCATACATAAATCGCAAAATGAATTCTCAAAGTGTTTCAGATTTTGGAATTGAAATGTAAAATTCTCGTTTCAATTTTTGTTTAATAAAATTAATTTTGCTACAAAGCAAAATTTAGGGAACAGTCAACTGCAATAAACGCTATATCAATTTGACGTGTCAGATACATTTATGCAAATTTTTGTTTTGAAGTTCAAATTTGATCTATTTTAATAGCATATTCGTATTGAAACGTAAGTAGCTACGAAAACGAGAGGGAATTAAGACACTAAATTAGCCTGAGATGATTGCAATTCTAGTAAACGCCAACATCGTAAGATATCCACCAAAATTTTCTCCATATTACCGGTAAAGATTACTTTGATGTTTCATATAATACATATTAAGCATTTTCGGTTCTACAATAACAGAAGTATACATTTTAAACACCAGCAATTTTATGTCTCGTCCAGTAATGATTCCAGGCCAGCATTTATAGTTAGCAATCAAATATGCGTAGCCGTTTCTTTGACTAAAACCGATACAAAATCAAAAGACTTTCTGACTGGGTCGTATAATTTTAAAACAACTCAATATCACAATGTAGATACGTAATCAAAATTTAAAAACACAAATCAACTCAGAATTAAAAACTATAATGGCATGCTGTGGACGGTTCCTTTTGTTGGTTGTCCTTTTAGAGATCACAGTTTATATCTGTATATCATTCACAACAATCTTTTAAGCGCGTGCTCAATTTTTGGTTTCTATGCTGTAGTAATGCGAACTGGAATAATCAATCCGGGTTGTTTTTTTGTTAATACGAATTCAAACAAAATATACCAGATAATGTAACAGCGGAATGAGTTTCGAGGTGACAATCATGGTTCAAGCGGATACCTAAAAAGGTAGGAGCCAGAGCCTATTAGTTTAATATTTTGGCTCCAACGGTTGCGGAATGGAGCTGCATATTATAGCGTATACATAGATTTGTTTGGTTAAGAATAAAGTACTATATTTATGCTGGGAATCAGTTCCATGGTAGTTGGCATAAATACAACTGATGATGGTTTCAATATTTTGAAATTTTAAAAACATCCGGCAAGTTAAAATTCTGGAGCTGGATGTCGAGTTTTTGCAGGGGCCGGATCCTCGGTTGAACACTGGTTACCAAGGGTACAACTGAAGAGCTGCTTCACTTCGGCTGCGGCAAAGTCGACATCCTGCTCAGGTAGAATTTTTGCCGAAAGATTTAGCAATCTTGGTAATGAAATATTACATCGTTTTTCAAAATGTATCTTTTTGTCACGTTTTGTTTAATTTTTGGCACAATTTTGAGGAGAAAATTGCTGAGATTTATTTAAAAGAAGCGTAAAACTAAACAGAAATTTTTCTTAAAATTAACAAATTTGTCATTTAAACTAATTAATGAGCCTCTCCGGTTTCACCTCCGGCTCCGGCCGAGATCTTCACATTCAGCTTTCATATTTTTTACATCCGGTCGCACCATGCGATCTGTTTCACATCCCCTAATCCGAAAATTTTCGGCCCATGTATAGATCAGGGCTTCCACTTCCATTTGTGGAAAACTTACGACCAGGAGTGCATCGCAGCCAGTCCTGTATGACGACCTAATTTTTCAATGGTTGGTAGGAAAAATCGCGGGCATAGGTTTTGCTGTGGAAAGGTGGAAAAAATTCATAAGCCTGCATATTCCCTGGTTCGGTAGGGAATCTCTGTAGTGTAAAGTTAGTTTGGAAAACGGGAAGAGTAGAAAACTTTAAAAGCTTACATTATTCCTGGGTTGGTAGGGAAAATTTGAAGCATAGGTTTTGGTTGGGAGACGGGAAAACTGAAAAATTTAAAAGCTTTGATTTTCCCTTGGTTGGTAGGGAAAATCTGTAGTGTAAAAGTTTGTTTGGAAAACGGGAAAAGTGGAAATTTTAAAAGCTTACGTTATTCCTGGGTTGGTAGGGAAAATTTGAAGCATAGGTTTTGGTTGTTAAAACGGGAAAAGTGGAAAATTTAAACACCTAGATTTTCTCTTGGTTGGTAGGGAAATTCTGCAGAATAGGTTTTGGTTGGAAAACGGGAAAATTGGAAAATTTAAACGCATAAATTTACCCTGGGATGGTAGGAAAATTCTGAAGCATTGGTTTTGTTTTTAAAACGGGAAAAGTGGAAAATTTAAAGGCCTAGATTTACCTTAGGTTGGTAGGGAAAATATGAAGCATAGGTTTTGGTTGGAAAACGGGAAAAGTGGAAAATTCCAATGGAACGATTTGACAACACATAGCAGATATCTGCTAAAATTAACAAGTTAAATATCATTTCAACGACCTGATTTCACCTCACCTGTGGCATCATCTCCGGTTACGGCTACTTTTGTTCACTTCCGGCTCCGGATCTGGCATTTTTCGCCTCCGGTTGCATCCTACATACTAACAGGCAATATATTTCGACACTGGTCAAAACAAGGAACCGCGGAGCGGAACAGTGCAATGAACAAAATCTACTTTACACAGTTAAACCTAAATGAGCAGAGCATTTACCCGAAATAATACATGACTATTAAATATATCAGATTATGACAGTTCCAGCACAAGGTTGGTCAAAAGAAGATACCACCGAGTGGCCCAGTATTATCAGAACATAAGTCTGTTAACAAAGTCGACGCTTTGAGTGACGCCTTAAGGTTGTAAAAAAAGTTTTAATTTGCTTTAAAGACGTTGTTGGCTAATGGCCGGATAGCCGAGGAAACATAAATATATCAAATTTGTCGTCGCTGACTTCCAACCCAGGGTAAATCTAGGCGTTTAAATTTTCCACTATTCCCATTTTTCAACCAAAACCAATTCTTAAAATTTTACCTACCAACCAAAGGTAAATCTAGGCCTTTAAATTTTCCACTTTTCCAGTTTTCCAACTAAAACCTATGCTTCAGATT